>CABFOW010000153.1:383066-406668 GCA_902141385.1 Timema californicum
TGTTGATTGGCATCAAAATCACAAAACGTCTGAACTTCTCCTGAGCTTTACTCCAAGCCCTGTGATTTGGTTTGGAAAAGGAAGAAAGTTGATATTTCCCTTGGATACGACGACTACTATATAAATAATGATTTAGTATGGTATTTGGATTAAGGTACTAGTTGGATAAAAAAAATTAAGTCAAGCTTCTACACAACTACTTAACATCGTTTTAATTGATTGTTTTTTATAATTATCGACTGAGATAGTGGCTGTAGAGATATTTTTAAAATATATTTTAATAGTAACCACTGAATAAAACAGTTTTAAGAGACCAAAGTAATTGGGCCCCTACACGATCACTCAAGACCGTCAGTATTAATAAAATAATAACTAATACTGACAGTCTGGCTGATCGTGTAGGGCCCTATAAGAGAGCTTGGCTTTATTTTTTTTAGTACAGCGGCTTGCTACCCGTTCGGTTTATTAGCCTATGTACTAATTACGTTAATTAGTTAGGGATTAGAAATTATTAATTTAAAGGGAATTCACCTGCATCTGCGTGGAGAGAGAGGGAACAACCATTTAGGGAAACCACTCTCAGCAAACCTGATATGGGCCAAAACCTGATCTCCCTTTCTTCGGCAGTCTAGTCCATCACGATAGTAGTGCGTTAGATCGCGTGGCCACAGAAGCGGGTCTTTAATTTTCTTGGTGATGGGAATTAACGTCCTTGAAAAGTAAGGTTTTGCGACATTAATTTTTAGTATTGGGATCATTAGCTTTAAGTTTTAAACTTACCTGAGTGTCGTTCACCAACAAGGGGAATCATCGAATTCTATTACTATTGATATTCAACAATAGTTGGTGTCAGAAGATAATTTAATGACAATTTGAAGGGATTTTTGGATCTATATTTTATTTACCATTTACCTAATCACTTATTTTCTATTTGTTTTCTAAACTTTCTAAATTGAACCTATTGAAGGCAGTGTTTGATTTGAAAATATTTAATTTAGACTAGCATTTTAAACAAAATAAAACAATAACGTATCATATTTTATTATTCTTTATATTTTAAAACATTGCCATTTACTTGAAAATGTATTTATATTTCACTATTCTATCTGTAGGATAAGTTGTTATGAGTTGTAGTTTTGACACCGCTCCTAATAGCCATCTTAACTTGTCAACCCCCCACTTCGGTGGCCGCATTGTCTAAGGTGGGACCCTCACAATAGATTATACTGCCCATGATGGCTGGATATATCTAGGTTTGAATCTAGGTTGAGTGTACTGAGTGTGGTTTTTACAAAATGAGTTTCCACCATCCCTCCACGCTAATTCCCGGCACCTTTCTTCTATAAGCGTATAAACCAAACGTATAGAAAGGCTCTGTTCTAAAAAAGAAAGATTGTCAGCCTTTGCTATATTCTGGTTGGAAGAAGGTTGAGAATGAACGGGCATTTTTCTATACAACAGCATTAAATTAGTTTTAGAAAAGTCCCTATTTTGCAAACCTAAACCCTTAAAAGTCTACAAAACAACAGGAATCTCTTGTGGCACTGCAGATCTACAAACTCTACCATCGCTGTTAATCGACAAGAAGTTAATTGTTTTTAAAGTATTACGAATACTGGTCAAAGGTGCAAAAAATTAGCAAATATAACCGATTAAAACAAATAAACAAACGACTAATAATACCTAAAACAATTTTAGCAAAGTAAAGGTGTTCTATTTTTTCTGTTTGAGAAGTAAAATATTGAACTAGAGAGTTTTCACACCCTAGATTAGATTCCTGAGAGCTACGTTTAGCACTAATCACCCACAGCCAACATTTAAGTTGAATATTATGACCTTGATTAGCCATCTCACAATAAAGACAAGAATATAATGTGTTTGTTTTTGTAAGCCTTCCTCTCTCTGATCTTGGGGTAAAGTGCTCGCCTTGTAACCCAATTTTCGTGGGTTCAAACCCAGCCGGAGTCGACAGATTTTTCCTGAGTGATAAAAATCAGCAGCACAGCTTCCTTCGGGGGTGGAAGTAAAGCCGTCAGTCCCATATCGATTGTGGCATTTAAAAGAACTCTGGAAGATATGTGAAAATACTCTTCCCAGCAAAATTGGTAGAACATTTCGCTCTCGCTCATATAAATTCTCATGTGCTAATATAATCAGTCTGATCAGAAAGTGTACGTTAAAAACTTTGAATAAAAAAATAAAACAAAGAGTCAAAGAGAAAGGGAGATTGAAAACTGTGATATAACTGTAAATTGTGGATTCAAGAAAATTCTGTTGGTATTTTTTGGAAGCAGTAGTTCAACTCTGGAAAATGCATATAAACATTTTGTTTTTATGTAATAAATCAGATGGCACCATTGTTATTAACGTCTCAAGGGGTGAAAATGAGTTTCTTAGAGAGGATTCACACACAAAAATGTAAATTTCAGATAGTATAATCCTAGGAGAGGGGAATTTATTCGTAAGGGCTTTAGTTATAATATTTAAGTATCAACATATCCAGTCCAAATCAGACCGGGGAACCCCAAGCTACTGAAAAATTCAACCACCAAACGCTGTAGTCGGGAAGTGAGAAAAGAATTGTAATCGAAATTAATGCTTTATTGTAATCAATGTTATTATGTCTCTGATGTTAACGTTCATGGGATAAATAAATTCAAGTAAAACCTTAAAGCTTGGCATGGGTATCTGAAATTAGTTCATTTTCTTTAAATATTTGGAGAATTTTTAGACAAAAAGATTAAAGAGGCATTTTCCATCTTACATATATACTCATAAAAACTCGAGGAAGGAATTCGAAAGCCACAGTGATAAATCACATGTGGAAAAACCATCTTCCAGTGCACCTAGACGAAATTCTAACTTCAATCTGCTTGTTACCATCGACTAAATAAATTGTGAAACTATCTGCTTCGGTGGTTGCTGGTCTAAAACGTCACTTTCGCAATACACTAAACTGCCGATGACAAGGAGATTGGGGTTCAAATCCTGAACTGGTGTACTGAGGGTGATTTTCAATAAATGGTTTTTCACTATATCTCCACGCAATTGTGGACACATTTCATCTAAGTTCAACCTTACTCATTTATAACTTATAAACGCAATAGCTTAATAAGTACATAATATTATGCGTAAAGCCCAAAAAAGAAGGGAGACAAGATGCTAAAAATACATGTGAAACTGATGCCTTAGAGAGATGTACCATCAATGTCGATAATGATGATAGTTATAGTAATGATAATGTTGTAAAAATAATAATAGTGTTGGAGCGATGAGGTTATAAAACTCATTCATTTCATATTCAAGTTTATTTTATATTCTAGTACCCCCTTCGTTTTCAGAGCCTATATTTTATTTGAAAGGACCATACAGTTCTCTAATGAGGCTCTTCCCTAAGATGTTTTGGGTTTTATTTTTTTGCTTCCTTGACGGTACTTGTGATGCGGAACAGTACACCACCCTGACCCTGCATCGTGTTAGTCGAGGCGAGTCTGAAAGTTGATACGAAGAGGTTCAGCCGGGATTTGTGTCACAACATATTCGCGGGAAATATCGGACAGAGTTACAGACCATACCCACAGTTATCTACCTATCTAGGGAATAACTTATCAAGGTGACGTAACATCGGCTATACTTGAGAGGCTTTCGGTGTGAAACATGAGAACTTCAACTTGGCTTAAGCTTATGGTACGTCTTGCAAAAATGTAAGAAGTTATAACAGGTTTATCCAGTAATAATGCGGTATAAATAATCATTTGAAAAATAAAATTTTAAATTCGCTGTCAAGACTGAGAGAATTTTACCATATTTTTAGTATTATTGTGTGTATATTTACTATGTTCAACAAAAGTGAAAACTACAGATTACTTGACTTAACTCGGGCGTATATAAAAGTAGACAATAGTAGTAAAAATACAATAAAATATAAATGAGTTTGGTTTTGATTAAAAATAATAGTTTAATGATAATAACTTGTCACATGAAATATAGTCATGTGCTACGCTAATAATATTACTACTACTACTACTAATAATAATAATAATAATAATAATAACAATAATAACAACAAAAGTAGGGTAAGGTGTCAAATATGGCACCGGCTTCTAAATAACAAAATTGACTTCAATGACGTCGTAAAAGATTTTGCTGTCGTGAAAGTGAAAAGAGATTACAATTTTGCGATGTGCAGTGCGTCATTCTTGTTAGTGTTTTACTCTAGGTAAAAAATTTGACAAACTTGATTGATACACAAATAGTAATGATTTCGTATACGAATAATTTAATAATAATAATTTGTGACATGAACTATAGCATTGTGTTACAATTATAATAATTTGTTTTATTTTCTTATTCTGTTCTTAGTATCTGTTCTTGCTTGGGGAGAACCAAAATCACCGATATATAGGTCCCCGAAATATATGCCACCTGGCCTGCCTAAATATATATAAACACAGGAATAGGATGGGAATGGATATATTTCATTAGAAACCTAGACCAATATTTTGCTACTAAGGAAACTGGATAACTTTCACTGCCTCTATGGATCAGGTTGGACTCCAGCCTCTTTCTTCCATATGAGAGTCAGGACTTCTAGTCCCTTGTCTGACTTTGCCAGGAATATATATATATCACATCACTAGATAATCCGCAAAGAAACCAAAATAGAACCAGCATCATGCATCTCGAGGAACTTTTAACAAGCGCGTCATATTTGATTTCTATCTTTATTGATACAGTACCAATTAGTTATCCATTAGATAAGTAAGACACAATGTAATAGATTTATTGCCATTTGAAGTGTAGACTAATTTGTGGAAAATAATAGTAGTATTAATAATAATAATAATAATAATAATAATAATAATAATAATAATGAGTCAACCTCCCATTGGTGAGATGAAATGTTAACTCGTATTGGAATGAAATTTTAATAGCTTGAATATTTATAAGCCACATAAAATTACCTAGCACTTTCAAGCGTAGGCAACTTTCAAAGTGGAACAGAAAAGAAGGAAAAAAAAGAAGAATGCGTTGTTGTGAACGATGCTACATTTAATATTCAGTCCGCCCGAGCCCATATTAAGAGGTCAACTGTAAAAAAAATATATAATGGCAAGGTATATACTTGATGATATGAAGTAGGTATCATTAAATGAGGTATTTATTTTGGTCGCGCCGTAAAATTTTAAGTACTGTTTGGTTATATACATATAGTATTTTTTACAGGAGCGCCTCTCTCATTATGTCAATTTATTTATTCAGGATATCGTTGGTTGGCAAAGTACAGTTTTATACGCCTATATCTCATTCCCTTTTTATGACAAAGACATCTTCTTAAAGATGACAATTATATAGACGGTATGTTCGATTCTGCTATTGCAGTGGGCGTTCGAGTTTTATTAGAGAAGCAACATAATATCAAATTGCACATTGAAGAGCAGTAAAATGTTGTTTATGTAAACATGTATGAAACTTTTAGAGTCCTTTTATAAAATGTATAGTGGACTATCAATTGGATCAGTACAATATAAAATATTTTATTTGTGCTTTACTCTTTAGCGCCTGGCATATTTCATAGAAGTCAAAATTTTTAAAATATGAACTAAGGTTAATAAAGATACAGACAGATCAGGAGTGGCTTGTGCCCACTTTGGTGGTCACATGGTCTAAAGAGCTACTCTCACTGTAAACTAGGCCGCTGATGAAGGGGGAGATCAAGGTTCAAATCTTGGTCGGCTGTACTAAAGATAGTTTTTCCAAAATAGTTTTCTACTCTTCCTCCACGCAAATGTGGATACACTTCCTATAAATATAGCCTTCTTCATCCCTAAAACCATTTGCATAATTAGTACCTAAGCGTATAGTGCGAACGGGTAGTAAGACGGAGTGTTACAAAAAAGGATCTTCTCACTGTTTTTTCCGGGGCAAGTCAGGTTTGATGGGACTGTACTGGTAAAATGTTCTCTCCCCTTCAATATTTTCAAGCCATCTTGACACACAATAATGTAATCAACGAATATATATGTATTGTACTTAAAGGGTAAGTTTTATACTGAATAAAGGAAGGGAACAGTTTACTAGTCCTACAGTCCCGTCAAGCCTTACTTAACCTGGCAACAATCCACGAGCCACCACTGGCATTTGTAGATGATTTAAAAGCTCTAGATTTATTAATAAGCTTTACCTTACTCAAAATAAACATGAAAATAACGCATTGTAGACATAGAAATGGGGAAAAAATAAATTCAATCTTAACTTAAGGACATGATATTTTTACCGAATGAACGCATTTTCAACAACAAAACTTTTAATATATATTTTTTTAAATAATAAGAAACCATATTTCAACTTTATTTTAGTCATAAATTACAAAATATAACTATTTAAAAATCAATAGCAAGTCGAGGCCAACTACTTTTATTTTAGCACCGCGTCTTAGTACTCATTCGGGTTATATGCTTAATATAATTATTTACTCTTAGGCTCATTCATGCTTAACGATGGCCCCTATAACAGACACAGCAAACCTATTTAATTCAACTGTGACATATAGTGTAACCTGAATATTCTGAACTTGAAGGGACCAGGAAAAAATTTAAACTATCCAAAAATTTTAATTAAATAAGTTTCTTAAAAGGAATTTAAAAGAAACACTGTTAAGTTTGAAACCAAGAACAACATTTTATGTTTGTTTTTCAAAAGTGTTAAAAGTGTGTTAGGGGGAATTCCGAAGGCCTTTGCAATTTCCTATTTATTTTTAAGTCCCTTTTCCACTTCCTTTATTACGCTACTTTTTCGGCCAAAGTTAGTGATTTATAGGAATTTGGCTTGGACAGTGGAATCACGATACACACACACACACACCACTGTACAGTATAAACTAAACTAAAACTAAACAACAAAATAAAATAAACTTGCACGTCACAAGAATATCACAACAAACGAATCACTAAGAACAGCGCACGTAACCACTCGAGAGGTTCGACCTTGACTAACGGAGTACAGAAATGTAGGTGTAAGCAAAGACGTATGGGTGAGTGGGGAAGGGTTGTGAAGAAGTGAACTGAACGTATACCAACGTTGCCTCCCCTGTTTCTAAAAATATAACAACACGGCGCCACAACTGGAAGTAGGAAACCAATACTGCACAGTACATTACAACTTACGAAAAGTTCAAAACCAAAACAAAATTCGAATCATCCACGAATTTTTAACATTGTTTTAATACAAAATTCACGTAGCCTGGCGAAAAATTCGAATCAAAGACGATTTTGAATTTCGGAAGTTCGAATTAGTCAGGTTCCACTGTAGCTTGAACTCTCTGCACATAGGTGTACTTCTACTACTGGACAATGCATGCGTAGTCAGTAACTCTTACTGAGCTGGACTGCGATTAATAACTTATTTTTATGGCTGCGAGGTCACAAAGTGTGTTGCGGGTTGCAGTAAATGTTGGTCCTGTCATATGAATATTTGATGTGCGCTCTAAGAGTAGTAAATTCATCATCGAGGCGTAATTCAGTGTATGACGTAAATAAAGTGTATTTATCACTAAAATATCAAAAGGTTACTAATTATGTATCACAAACAGCTATTAATCCTTTCGAAATAATTATTTGTCTAGTACATAATCTCACAGGCGAATAATTATAAAATATGTGAATACAGAAAAATTATTAATTATAATTTTAAAGCCTTATTTAGGTTTTAGAAAAAATGTTAATTTTGATTCAAACTTTATATACATTTTTCTAGTCTGGGGCAATTAAAAACGATTAAATTTTCTCAAAAATATCGAATAAAATATATTTGGTTTGTTTGTAAAGAATCAATTAAAGGGTTTTAAAGATAGGTGTATTAATTATTATATTTAATGTTGTATTATTTTGTTAGGAAACATTTGTACCACCCCAATTAACAAACAATTGGTCCAAAATAAGCATTTTGAAAGACATTCCTTAAGATTTTCACTGCCATAAAACATCTTTAACGTATTTATTTATTTCAGTTTAGTGATTTTTCGTAGATAAATAATTAAAACTTTAATAAACCATCGGAATATTTTTAAATAACGATGACCGTATCAGAAAAGGTCCCTAACAATGATTATTCTAAAACAAAACTACCAACAATAAAGCAAAGCTCGCTTGAACACCCTCAAACAAAATAGTTAGAGACTATTTCAAATACGTTTGAATTGGTTTTAATCAATCATCAGTAAACTATTAAAATTTATTTATTTTAGCACCGCATCTGACTACCCATTCAAATTATATGCCTATGTAATAATTACTCTCGTGCGTTAGGAAAAAGCAAGGTTGAATTTAGAATAAATGTACCCACAAAATACATAGAAGGAAAGGGGAAACACATTTAGGAAAAAACTCAGTACACCCACCCGGGATCGAACACCGATCTTCCCATCATAGGCAGTCTAGCCTAATGCAAGAGTAACGACTTAGACCAGTGGTTCCCAAACTTTTTTACCACCTGCGTACCCCTTGGCAGCCCATTTCCATAAATTGTGCCCTTAATTCTATAAAAATGTTTAATTACTAAAGTAGTAGTTATTTATAAAATATTTGTTGTAACTGAAAATAAATAGTCTAATAATGGGATTAAAAAAACAATATAAAAATAAGGTGAAATATATTTTTACATTCAAAAGTAAAAGTTACAATAAAAACCAACACATTTAATCTATTAACTAACTATTAACTATAATTAATTTAGTAATAACTATAAACCTATTTTATTTTGAGCTAATTTCATTACTTTTGACTGATCTTTTGTCTTACGCTTCTGGCATATGTAGCTCTTTCCGCCATTATTAAAATATATTCGCGTACCCTCAAACTTCCTGGCACCACGTACCCCTCGGTGTAGGGCCTACGCGTACCCCACGTTCGGAACAGCTGACTCAGACCATGTGGCCACTTAAGCGGATA
The DNA here is from genome assembly GCA_902141385.1 of Timema californicum. Classification (NCBI taxonomy): domain Eukaryota; kingdom Metazoa; phylum Arthropoda; class Insecta; order Phasmatodea; family Timematidae; genus Timema; species Timema californicum. The sequence goes on from CABFOW010000153.1 coordinate 392,015, forward strand.
TCATTAAACTACCCTTAATTTTTGGAATATAATTAAAATCAAGATCTTGACTCGAATTGTGATCAAGTTGGATTCAAATTATTCATAAAATCGTTTTGATTTTAGCCTCAGGTACATACATAGAGACAGGTAGAGAACAGACTATCCAGTAGAAACAAACCAGGTAGGAACCAATAGTAACAAACAAAATTTCAAGATTTATTTCTTTTTAATTCGAGGACACATTAAACATCATGATCCATCATAACTTCGAGCTTTAAAATTTCACAATTACAATATTCTATCTGTGTGATAACGTCAAATTAATCTGATTCAGCTACACCCAACACCATTGCTGAGGGAAATGCAGGTCTTATGGAGAAAAGCTTTATCTCTCTGCTCTCTCTCAGTTAACTGTTGCCACATCTCTTTCTCAGTTATGTCGGAAGGTGGTGTGCTGGGGTAAGAAGGGGCTACTGGCAACCTCGTCAAAGCAGCGCGGCGTTGCGAAACTTGTCTTATATTTGAAGGGATATTTACCACACAAAAACGAGAGAATGACAACGTTGTTTCCCACTAGTAACCATGCAGTTCCCTAAGCGATGATATACCCTGTTTATTTATTTTAAATAGAATGAAATTAAACATATTTAATATAATATATTTTTAAGATATTTGTGAACTCATGTGTGTGGTGCAGGAAAAACCCAGAAGAATGTCGAATGCGTCGTAAAGTTATAAATACAGCCATGATACGTTTCTAACGGTGGCTATAATGTATATAAAATAGTAGTTTGACTACCATCAACACCACCCTAACATTACATATGAGTACTGCCAACCCATCACAACACATTATAAACGCACACCATACCATCTTTACGCAACATTTGCGATTTATCCACGTGGGAAGTAGGTGGTGGAGGGGGTGTATATAAAACATAACAAGAATTAAATGCGCCATTATAAGTGGGCACACAACGCCTGTAAATTAACCCCCTTCTCCGCTCTGCCACCAATTAATCTTCTTCGCGAGTGGGAGTTCATACCTTGGGCATAATAGCTTTGACCACAGACCCATTTGGGTGGTCCTGTTTTTGCTTTTATGCATTTTATTTTCAGTAGAATAACTACTTGGCATTAATATGGGAGGTAAAAATCTCTATCTGGTAGTGTACATTAGTGAGTATTAACAAAGCTACCTTCTAGCATGTTATATTACTCGGGCTCAGGAGGTCAACTACTTTGTTTTTCTATTGTTTTTTTTACATCTCTTCAAATTCCTGTATTTATTTATTTATATACGATTTAGTAAAAAAAACATGAATTTTTATTCTTACCTTTTAGTGACAGCAACGGATATCATCAAATTAAACTAAATACCTCCTTTAAAAATGAATAATTAAGCCTGTGAAAAATTTCGAATTCTGATCTGAATCCCACTAAAATTAAGATTCGATTCGAAATTATTAAATCTTAATATTGGAGTATTCGGATTCGATTTAAAATTTTGATTCTGAAAAAATCCTAGATTTTGATTCGATGGGTCTAGCTGAAAATTCGAAGATATATTTCATACTTAACTAAAAGTTTAATCAAATCAGACCGGAAACCAGTTACGTGATAGAGTGAATAGAGAAATTAGCTTGAGTTGCACGTCGTAAAGAAATGACGTGTGAGACAGATGTTTGCCACAGTACATATCTTGTATTTAAAAAAGTTCGAAACAAAAAAGTAGGAATTTGCACAGGCTTAATAGTAGGGCTATAGGATTAATTTTTAACTATTTTGGGAGGATTTTGGGGGCACCTGTTCTCTCTTGGAATACAAACAAATTTTTATTCTAAAATAAATATTGTTGGGGATATTTTTTTAAATCTACAGTGCCTCACAAAAAATACACCCAAATTGAATGAAGTTTTAATGATGTATTAGTAAAAGTTCATAAAAATATCAATAATTACTTCAAAGATGTTGTTATATTAATGAAAATGTTGTGGAATGTTTTCTAGTATGTTTATTTTAGAACCAAAGTCTATTAATCAAGAGTACAAATGGTTCCCAAACAAACAAAAGAAGTCATGTGAAAGACCATTCAAGACTCGCTTTTAAACCTTCAAGAAAACAGAGTGAAGAACGTGAATAAATTCAAAATTTGGGTGATTTCAGTAACTTGAAGTGTTTACAAGTTATACTAAACTAACTCGCACCCACTGGTAAAGAGCTAGGAAGCTAAAGTATAAAATACACACCAGAACTCGTCTGGAAAGAGGATGGAGAGCCTTTGTGTGAATACCATAATAACTCTTTGCTGAGAGCAAATGTTATTGATAAAGTTAATATTTTGATTAAAGGGCTGTAAATAAAATTCTTATTATGAAATGGATTGTTGTATGCTATCATGCTGTTTGGAATAATTTAGAATAATGTAATTATTGTTATATAAAACTAACATCCAGACAGTTATTTTTTGGATTCACATTTTCACAAATACGTATAAAACTTATATAGATATTTACAGTTTTCTATACAAGCACAAATTTTCTCTTTAATCCCAAAATAGCGATATTTACTAAAAACTCGTAAGATTCATGAAACGAAATAATTTATATCGTTGCAGAAACACTCGACCAAATAGCATAAATAAAATAATTTACAATGTCACAGAAACATTGAGTAAAGAAGAGCATCTCTGTACACCAAAGAGCATAATAATCAATTTCATATTTCAAAGTAGGCCTACTCTATAAACAAGTAGGTAACCTGGTTGTCTAGGGGTAACGTGTCGAACTTCTGTGCTGGGATCCGGGGCTCAATAATTGGTCCTGGCACAGATTTATCTGATTACCAAACCCTTCCTTCACCTCTGACAAGACATCTTGTTAATGTGGGGAATGCCAGGTCTCCACCGTGGTTCGGATTCCACGTTAAACTGTAGTTCCTCCATTTCATCTCACAATCACCCTACCATTACACATTAGCGTAAGTGCGTATAACCCGAGCGGGTAGTAAGACGCGGTGCTAATAATAATAATACAAACCAGTATATATGTTTGTGTATAGCTTAGAAACTATTGGTTTTATAAAATTGTATTTCATACAAAAGAGTATTATATTTAACATCTTTACAATGATAAGTTATTTCATATCTCAAATAGTTGCGGGGATATGACTAAAACTGAAAATTTCTGCGCATTTATAATACCCTCATATTCAATTTAATTATAAAAAAATATAATATTCATTTTGCTTGTAATGTTAAATAGTGTCTAGATATATACAAAATTTAATCATAATCGTTAAAGCTCATTTTTAGAAAATCCTTTTTTTTTCACCCTTCAGTAAACTACCCTTAATTTTAGATTATTCAAATGAATCCTCGAGGGAACTTTATGAAAACCCTAGATACCAATTTTCAAGCCGATTTGTAAAATGATTTCGATTCTAATCCGAGATACAAACAGATGGAATCACAAAAACCACCTTTTCAAGGGGGTCATGAAACATCGACTTTTTATCAAACTCTCTATTTAAATTTATTTGACGTTCACATTATTCTTTTCGTTGGGTGATTCTGGTAGGAATGATAGTTCTAGAAAATAAAAACAGTTATTTCGGGTCAATGTTGATAGAATGTTTCTTGATTACTTACTTACACTACGACATTAGGAACTCTAACGTTCATTACTGCACTCACAAAAGTACGCCACCTATCCCTATCTTGAGCTAATTCTATCCAGGTTATCTAATTACACCCTATCTCTCTCAGGTCTATCCAAATGTTATCCTCCCGTCTGCGTATGAGTCTTCTCCGTGGTCTTTTCCCATTGGGTTTGCCATTCAAGACCTTGAACGCGGTTCTAGATACTCCCATTGACGCTGCATGACCTGCCCACCGTAACCTGCGAGATTTTATTGCCTTTACAATGTCTGGTGATGAGTACAGGGTATGCATCTCATCATTGTGTAACCTCATCCACTCCCTACTATCTTCATCCATTTTTGGACAAAATATCTTCCTAAGTACTTTGTTTTTGAACACCCTAAATTTATTGTCGTCATTTAAGGTAAGATTCCATGTTTCGCACCCATTGAGAACAACTGGTAACATTATGGCTTTGTATATTCTGAGTTTTAGATTTCTTGACAGCAGGCGAGGCGCCAACAAATTACTGACCGAGTAATAATAAGCTTTTCCAGACGGTATTATTTTCCTAATTTCAGATCTAATATTGCTATCGCTTGTTAATATGGTTCCTGAATATTTTAATTCATTAACCCTATCAAAGGAAATGTTGTTTGCTCTAATATTTAAACTGTTCCATTTCTTGGTTAATAATGTAATTTTATAGGTTTTGATAATATCTACCAAAAGTTAAAGCTGTAACTCAGATTAGTTAAGTTATGAATATATGAAAGTAGTTTAACTAACGTTTGTGACTGCCATTGACTATCAGAATCCTAATATATTGTACATCTATAATAAATCGATATAAAGAATGAAGCATCATATTCATTATTGACAGTCTTACTGTCATGACATAGATTCATATCGTATTCTTGTTTTATGTTTATGAATTTTTTAAAGTGAATTAACAGGTTGTTTTCTGATTAATAAGAAAGAACGAAAGGAAAAGACAACAGTCATTTATTCGCCTTGTTTCGTCTCAATGGAAAGTGGTCTGTCAAATAAATTAAACCTTAGAGGACGACTTTGTTAGTTGATATAGTAATATTATGTGATCAATCATTTGACATTAAAACATACTTATATTCAAAGGGAAAAGCATTTTATCGAGGGGGATGTTCTGGGTGTTTCTCTTCTTTTTAACAATGTCAAAATATGTTTCATATTTTAAAATCATCACTACTAATCATTATTCAATAGTTTTTATTAGGGAGCAAAAAATTAAAAGAGTTTAATTAGCTTTGTATATACTTCCATTTATGTTTCTATTCTATTAAGTATAAATAAAGCTAATAATTTAAACATATATTTTATTTTAACCAATTCAATTTTGAAGATTCATCCCTTTCTGTATCATTTAGGCCCTACCTAAAAAAGTATTTTTTTCTGAAAAGTTATTGAGATAGTACAGTAGCCACATAGCTTCTTTGGTGCTGACTGACAGCTCACAGCTGACTTCTGACAGTCAACATTTAGGTATGTACCTAAATTTTGACTGTCAGAAGCCATGGGGCTACTGTAGATAGTCGAGGATGTTACATATTGATGAGACTTTTCTTTTCTTTTTATTTAGATTCAGTATAGCATCTTTGAGTGCAAGAGATATATAGTATATAATTTGGTCGTCTGTGTATGTAGATTTTTAGCCGCTATGGTAGCACATAACATTGCCCAGCTTACACTTATGGAGGTTGTCTACACGTTGTACCTGCAATGAGATGATATTGTGATGATAATGATTATGAAGGTGTGGAGCCAGTAGTGGTCTTAAGCCTAGCTCAAGCCTACTCAACCAAACCCTGGTGACCACTGAGACAATTCCCCTTTCGGGAAAATTACCCATGGTAACAGCCGGGAGTCAAACCCTGGAGCCCTAGGTTCGTATCCAGGTGTACTGACCATTATAACATGGAGCTGATTATTGATGAGTTGCATACCCTGTACTCATCACCATACATCATTAGGGTAGTTAAAGCCTGTAGATTACAGTGGGCAGGACATGCAGCGCGAAAGGGAGAATGTATAACTGTGTTCAGGGTACTGACTGGCAAACCCTGGAAGAGAAGACCTAGACGTAGATGGAATGATAGCATTATAATGGACCTGAAAGAGATAGGATGTAATGAGGTGGAATAGATAAAGCTAGCTCAAGATCGGGTAAGATGGCTTTATCTTGTAAGTACAGCAATTAGTTTTCAAGTTCTTAACGCCATTGAGGGAGTATTTTGATCAACAATGTATCAAAATGTATAAAAGAATTAAAATTCTCGTCATCATTAAATGGGATAGTAATTCGATCAAAGGCAGATTTTAAAAACCGACAATACACATTGATACAGTATAATGCTTTTTATTTAATAACACCGAAATTTATCATCATAATATCAATCTAATATAAATGTTTTATTATGAAACGTAACTCTCAGTATTTTCTTTAAATTACACTGATATTTTTGTTAACCTATTATAGTGCTTTATTTTCAGGTAATATTATTTAAACCCTTCTGCGTAGTAAATTTTACTTTATTTTATTAAAAATAGCCCACTTAGGCAGTATTAAAATTGCATGTTGTAAATTGAATTGGGCCGTTAAATCTTCTTATGATTAAATGCGATTTTAAAAAAGTAAACAGCTATGCATCCCGTTACAGGACTAAATATCAGGCTTATATAGTTTGGTTTGTTGGTGGCAAGAAGGTCGGGGCTTGAGTCCCGGCGGGGTGGGAGGAGGGTCCCTTGAATTGTTTTAAACTCAAATCAGGGTACATCTCCTCTTGATCCAACAATTCTCATCCTTCACCCATTAGCGTAGCTAAATGTGAATATCTCGGATGGGTAGTAAGATGCGTTGGGGAGAAAAACACCGTTTTCATTTTACATTGAATGAAGAATCGTCTACCTACCCGAAAACAACTGCTTCTTACAAGGCCTTTAAACTTTTTTTTTTCGTATATTATCTTGTTTTATTTTTAATTCTTTTAATATCTTCCCTCCCACTCTTACTCACACTACACACACATATCTCTATCCTTGTCTCGCCGTTGATGTTACCGCCTGAGCTGCCGGTACCCCACCCAACTCTTTTTCTACCGGTTCACGATGCTCCCGCCAGGGGGGTTTTATTTCAATCCAGATGGAACTCCGATTAGGAGACCCCGTTCGGAGCTCTCTCGGATGCAACAACCCAACTTTTGCTTTGCTGCCTTCATTCGTTTTGACTCCCCCTCCCACCCGCCCCTTGATCAATCCTTTGCCCCCTGACTTTGCAGACTTTTGAAACATGGGCTCCCCCACTTTACCTTGAGGGGATTATTTGTGTTAAGGTGGGTTCATACTCTTTTATTTCATTATTAACATAGATTTGATCTGCTTCATTGGCCACATGGTCTAAATTACGCAACAAACTAGACTTCCGATGACGGGGAGATCATGGCTCGATCCCGGTCGCGTGTACTGAGAGTAGTTTTCCCTCGATGGTTTTCCACACTCTCTCCATGCAAATGTAGGTATACTTCCTCTAAATTAAACCTTCCTCATCCTTAACCAATTAGCAGAACTAGTACATAAACGTGTAACCCGAATGGATAGTAAGAAGACGCGGTGCTAAGAAAACTAAAAACAACGATGATTTGCAAGTATTTAACATACTATTTACTATTACATCCAACCCGCCTCGGTGGCGTAGTTGGCTAACGCGCTTGTCGTGTTGAGCTCGACTGCTGAGGACGGGGAGATCAAGGTTTGAATTTCATTCAGGTGAACTGGGGGGGGGGAGGGGTCCTAAATGGTTTTCCACTCTCCCTCCACCCAAATGTGGGTTCACTTCCTCTAATTCAACCTTCCCAATTCCTAATCCATTAATGTAATTAGTACTTAAAGCGTATAAACCGAACGGGTAGTAAGACGCGGTGCTAAATATTATAGCTATTATTTATTACATCTAGCCAGAAAAATAGAAATATGAACATCTGCATTGGTGCCTTGGCTATCTACATTGTCACACTTGCGATGGACTGGACTGTTGGTGATGGGAGAGACCAAGCTTCGAGTCTCGTTTGGGTGTATTGAAAGCTTCTTTTTCTTAACTGTTACCCATCCCTCTCTAACTTACAGTGGATACATTTTCTTTAAATTCCACCTTCCCCATTCCTACCCCGGTTGTTAAAAGAGAGTATTTCTTATTAGCGGATTTGACGAGTTGGGCTTATTTTGTTCCTCCCATCCGGGATATCCACATTTAATTACACTAATGGGCTAAGGATGAATAAGGTAGTATTTAAAGGAAGTGTACACCCATCTTTGTGGAGGGAGAGTGAGAAAACATATATTTTAAAAAAAACTCAGTCCATCATGCTGGGATTTAAACACCGATCTTCTCGTCATAGGTAAACCAGCTTAGACGAGTTTGACCAATAGTCTGCGTGCCCACCGATGCGGGTGAATATTGTATCTATATTGGTCTATAGATGGGATAGTTTACCCCGGAGTTGAACCTTGGACTTTAGAGCCAGGGATATTACCCAACCCCCACTCCATAAGTGTCCAATATTTCCCATTATATTATAATTTATGAACCTACCCTAGGTCCTAGTATTATCATCCCTGAAACCTTTCCTGGACAACTTTCGCTTATAGAAGCTCAACATTTTCCATTCAACGCTGGATATTGTGTTCCGTCGTTCTTCACGGATGACTGTGGTACAAGAAGAGTGGATTTTCAACAATAGTAGCATTGATGGTTTTGAAAGTATAACGTAAAAAAAAAAACTAGTGAACGAATGGGTTTCATTCTCTATGGAAAAGAGTATTGAACTTTTACTTTTTCTTTGTCAATAGATTGCATTTCCATGTCTGAATACTTTCATTAGTATAGCTGGGTTTATTTTTTAAGTAGAACTGAAAATGCAGGTCTTTTTAATCTTGGGACAGGTGGTCTAAGGTGTCAGGTGGTCTAATATATCAGGTGGTCTAAGATATCAGATGCTCTCTAAGTTGTCAGGTGTGCAATATATTGCATTTCCGGTGACAAATAAGGTCAAGATTTGATTGCGTTGGGAGATGGTTTTCAAAATGAATATTATGGTTATTTTGACAAACCTGTCTTCAATATAGGGGAACTTCCTATTAAACAATCAAAATGTGACCGGCGTCTATGGGTTCGTGAACTACGCATGATCTTTGAGGGAACTGCATGGCTGCTATTGTTAAACAGCGTTTTCGTTTCATTGTTTTTGTGTGGCCAATCTTTCCTTAAATATAAGTCATCTTGCAACGCTGGTTCATCGAGGTTGCCAGTAACTCCTATTATTACCCCAGTACACCAACTTTCCGACATAGCTGAAAGTGAGGAGATTTGTCAACAGTTGACCGAGAGAAAAAGATAATAAAGCTTTTCTCTATAAGACTTACAGTTCCCTAAGCGGTGATATTGGGTGTAAATGTTTAACTCACGTAGTAAGGCTTGCCGGTGAAGGAAAGTCGAGATTTGAATTACAATGTACTGAATGAGTTTTCTACGAAGTATTTTCTCACTTTCCCTCCTTACAAATTCAAGTAAATTTATTTCCAACTATAGTTTTCTCTTGTTTATTAAATTAGTGTAATCAAATGCTTAAATCGTTGATTGCTAGTGAGGAACGGAGCAAAAAGTAACCATCGAGTAGTATATCAAGAGTGATTTTTTTGTTGGGGTGGAAGGAGTCCCTTTCTACCTGCTTTCTACCTGTTAAGTCCCCCAACAGAAGATGGCAAGGATTTTTTTTTAATAATTAAATCCCTCTAGAATCTTTTTTTTTCATATTTAGGGTTGTAAGTGAATTTTATAGGATTCCGATTAGCTACTAACCTTGGCATTAAGAAGATATACAAGAATGTATTAGTAATAATACTTTCAGAGGCGTGGAATCATCTATCCACCTCCCCCCCTTTTCAGTATGATGCTGGCGGGGTAGTAATAATATATGTACACGTCTAGCCCTGGTCACGTGCATACGTCTCCAATCTGGTTCGTAATAACGCTTCAAGGGCAGTATCTTTGACCGAACCAAATCTCCATTTCCCGTTTCTCATTAACTCTGAAAATAAAGAAGGAATTTACACTTATATTTTATCCAGACGCGCGTCGTAAATTGGTGGCATATATTCCCGCTAACTGAATAGTACCACAGTTCCACGACGTATGTTAAGACGCTGCAAAATATATTTAATTTAGCTCACGCTGTTCGGCCCACGCCCAAACTGGCTCAACATGGCCGCAAGATATCTTGTGATGGATTTGATTTCAAGTGATGATTCCAGTGAACGAGCGCTATAGTCTATTTGGTGAGACTTGCCACTTTCATTCATTTATACAGCATCTAGAAATCGTGAACATTTCTTAGTTCGAAATGATGATGTATCTTGAAGTTTTGTATGCTCTCAAACTAAAAAAAGTTAGTATTGCAGTTACGTTTGTCTATCAGTATGTATGTCTGTCTGTAGCTGGGCCTGAACCAAAACTTTTTAATAGATTTTGTTCAAACTTGATATTAATAGTATTATAAGGTCATACCTCATGCGAGAAATCATTTTTTTTTTTAATTTTAGCTTTAATTAAGGGTAGTTTAATGATGACTGATTTTTGGAAACCTGTTATTTTTTTGTAAATAGAATAGCAATATTTTTCAATGTGGATATCTGGGGAGATTTTTAAATTATATATCACATTATTATATTTGTTTTTCGATCAATGACGTTGCCTACTTGGAGATCTCGAAGCTATTTTGCAATGTGAGTTGCATCTTAACTTGATGCACTTAAGCAGTCTATGTACTCTCTTATCTAGACGCCAATGTGCAAGAGTTAAAGATAAGGGGGAAATGCTAGTTTTGTCCTGATGGCACTTGTATCTCTGCTGATAACACTTTCCCTCTTCCTCTGGCGAGTTTATACAGTCACTTTAATAATTGTGCCTTGAAAACATTGACTTACTTTATAATTTGACCCTTTTCTTGTTTTCTATTCTAGATATACATATCCTACCATGGACTTTGTTAATCTACATCCTGGCAGGAAGCTTCCTACAGGCTATTTTCGCGAACAAGCCAAATAGCGGAGTTATAAAGAATACTTTTACAAAAAACTACTTAAAGATAAAAAAATTGTTGACACTGTAGGATCATTTTTAGAATTATTTAAGAATTGTTGAGTTTTTGTTTCAACGTTATATCTTTAAAACTCGCCGAGTAAAATATAAATTCATTGACTCGGGAAATCCTATCTTGACCCGCCTTGACGTCACAGGTGGGCAACGTTCTTAAAAAAAACATTTTATGATTATTTTAGTAATAAACAATTTTTGAAAAATTTTGTTCTAAGCTATGAGAGATTATAATGAGAAATTATTTACGAATGATAATGGCAGATTTTGAAAAATGACACCTGGAAATGTGCATTGAACCCTGAGCCCTTTGCTTAGTGCACCAGTGGTCCACAGACTGTCTTAAATTATGAGTGAAGAATGATCCTGAGCATGGTATGAATCCTGGATAGCTCAGTATTAGAGTATTGGCACGCTAAGCCAAAGGTCATGAGCTCAATTCTCGTGTCCAGGTGTAATTTTTCAAAATTAGCGAAAATATAATACTTGATATGGCTTGTATTAATTTTGTAACTAATTATTTTTTCCATCTTTCGAGCATCGCTGGTTATGTATCTACATTAAATTGTACAAACATTCGCTCACTTCTATGTATTACTGAGTTGAATCATTTACCCTCAGAGGTGACAGACAAACAATAGTATCGGGAGCCGGGTGGGCTGAGGTGCTAAACTCTCATTGAACTGGATTGCTATTGAAGATGAAGTCACAGTTCAAATCATGCCCGAGTGGAATGAGAGGTGTGGTTTTCACATCCTCCTTCCAGTCTGTGGGAGCATTTCCTCTAAGTTATTCTCCTCAACCTCTACCTTTATTATTAGAACTAAATGAACTTACAAGTGGCGTCAGGCACCCAAGATACTTTTGTTTTGACCGGATGAATTAAGGATATTTTATCTTATGTGAGTGAACTTACACGTGGCGTCAGGCACCCAAGATACTTTTGTTTTGACCGGATGAATTAAGGATATTTTATCTTATGTGAGTGAACTTACACGTGGCGTCAGGCACCCAAGATACTTTTGTTTTGACCGGATGAATTAAGGATATTTTATCTTATGTGAGTGAACTTACACGTGGCGTCAGGCACCCAAGATACTTTTGTTTTGACCGGATGAATTAAGGATATTTTATCTTATGTGAGTGAACTTACACGTGGCGTCAGGCACCCAAGATACTTTTGTTTTGACGGGATGAATTAAAGATATTTTATCTTATGTGAGTGAACTTACACGTGGCGTCAGGCACCCAAGATACTTTTGTTTTGACCGGATGAATTAAGGATATTTTATCTTATGTGGGTTTTTTCCTGGGGTCTATAAGCTAATGTGGGGAGTTTTGTCATTTAAATATAGGCAGCTATAACTTTATCAATGAATATTAATGAAATTATTTAAAGGGTGAATTTTACGGAACTTTTCCAGTATTTCTTTGAAAAGTGTGGGGAAAATATTTGAAAACAGAGTGAAGGAAACGCTATTAATGATATCGCTCGGAGAAATAGATATTTTTTTACTAGCGCCTGTAACGCATAGGTTATTAACGACTTAATCTTAAGGTTGGCGTTGAGGGAGATTCCTCCAGAGGGAATTCCTCCATATTGGCGTAGAAAGAGGATGGGAAAATCACACGTGTAAAAACTCCTATCGGCGTGCAGGACTGGGATTTTAACCCCGACCTCCTCACTACCAGCAGCGCATGACTTAAAACCACTCAGCTCCCACTGATAGTGTTGACCAAGGGTGTCAGGAGTGCTAGCCTCTCACTTCATAGTGGTCAGTCCCCTCCCCCTTCCCTGCACCGCCAATTCTCACTGTAGAGAGTCTAGTCGTGAGATCTGCGTGACGGCGGTTAATAGCTTTAAAATGTTTCATAGGGAAGAAGAAAAAGTCTCGGGGTCTCAGCATGATGAGGAGGTCGTAGATCTACCGGAGGCTGCGGCCTGGACCTCACCGGCCGTCACAACCGCGCCAAACAAACGAGCATCGCGGTCCGACTTACCCGCTACCGGCGGGGGTTTGGGCCGCACGGTTGCTTCGGCTGGCTTTGACTGGAGACGTGAGGTGTAAAATATTTCACGGGAAATGTTTTGTTTTAAAAAAAATCTTTAATCCTTTTTCTAAAAGTTGTATAGAATATTTAATTGGGTGTTAATGCGTTTGGGATAACCTAAGTTAAAAGTTTAAACTATCCCGAGGGCTTTAAACCCAGAAACATTAGAAGATTAGTTAAAATAAAGCAATAACAACGATTTCAGGTCTCTTATGGTTTTTATCCCATAAGTGTGGGTTTTAAATCTCAAACGGGCTCACTGAGAGGGTGATTTACCAATCCTTAGGATTTTACATTGTCTCTCCAGTCAGGTGCTAGTTTGTTTCATATTAAATTTAGGCTCATCATCCAGTTCTCTCAGAGGTCTTAGAACGCTGATATATATTCAGTCCATATATGTGCGTTAAGTTGGCCGACAGCAGGGCTTCCAATGACATAGCCTAAAGGGTGGTGATGAGTATTAAAATAAAATAGACTATCCATGGTAATAACACATTTTAGCAAGCAGTCCTAAATACCTGGTTGGAATTTGAGCCACAGACATCCCTGTCAAAGGTGAAAGCAATAGTTTAACGCCTTGGACACACGTAGCAACCATTGTACTTCAAAGGCTACTCGGTAGGAGTGACAATAGTAGCACTCACACAGGTGAGCACGCAGACAAAGACGCCGCTCTCTCCTAGTCTGATTCGCCGATGACGGGATGTCAGGACTATATTCCCGGATGGATGTACTGAAGAATTTTTTTTATGTAATAATCTTTCGCCATTTTGTTCCCTCTCTTTACCTCTAAAACCAACCTCATTCTTACCATGATATAGTGTTCACGGCACCTGGATACGATTCTAGTGGTCCCTGTTTCGATTTCCAGCTGGTACCTTGGGTATTTTTATCTTTTGAGGAATCATCCCAAAGGACACTAGAGGTTTGTAAATTAGGCATAAGCTAGGCTTAAGACTCCCACTGGAGCACACCACCATATTCACTATCTTCACGTCATCTCATGGCGGGTAGACCATCATCTCCATAGCTGTACCTTGGACATCACACTTTGCCATCAAAGAGACAAATAGTCTACATACAGGTGAACGAACTAGATGTAATGTCCCTCCCGATCAGTGATGCCAAACACTTTAAAAAAATCTATCATAGTAAATATGCTGATAGACCAGAAGGATAGCCAGACACAGAGAGAGGGGGGGAAATTGATCTTCCTTCCTCTTTTAACCCTAATTTTAACAGTAATAAGTAGTTGGAGGAAGGTAGTTCCTCCTCCCCTCTCTATCTAACCTCGTGTCCTCTCGAGTGAAAGGTGTCCTGAAGGGACGGCAGAAAACTTATCCCGATCCGCGGAGGGAACTGAAGCGTGTCAAGAACAAGACTCTCTTCGGAGGAGGTCTCTGCGGAGTCTGTGTGGCCCGTCCACACGACAGCCTTCGGAAAGAGGAGATTGGACTCTATAAATATGCGCATGCGTGAATATTCCAAGAACGAACACACAAACGAAAGAGTAGGAACTGAACCACGAAGCGTACATAGAGCACGATTTAGTTAGGAAGGAACTTTTGTGACGGCTAGAAAATTGACAATTTACGTTCACGCTTTATTTGTAAAGTAATGTGATATGTATTTGTATTATTATTAATATTACTATTAGCACCGCGTCTTACTACCCACTCGGTTTATACGCACTTACGCTAATGTGCAATGGTAGTGTGATTGTGAGATGAAATGGAGGACCTACAGTTTAACGTGGAATACGAACCACGGTAGAGGCCTGGCATTCCCCACATTCAC
>CABFOW010000154.1:0-42159 GCA_902141385.1 Timema californicum
CCGCACGCGCTGCACTATACAGGTTGGTGATAACGGTATTGGAGGACTGCTGTCTGCGCATGCGCGAGCTGTATAAGCAATTCCTGTAATGTTGGCTCAGTCAGATGACGGTTGACGCCGATACGCGCGTTATTGTGTGTTATTGTTCACCATCTGGCTTGGCACGATCAATTAATTTTGTAACATTTTACGACGATGTCTGTAAAAAAGCGTCAAGTGACTGACGAGTGCTGTGTGTTTCTGGAGACAGTTATTTGTTCATAGAATATAACGCTAAAGCAACATGTTTAATTTGTAAAGAAATAGTGAGTGTAATGAAGGAGTACAACGTTAAGAGACATGATACAAAACATGCTGGCTAATATAACACTTGGACTGGACAAATTAGAAAGGATAAGGTAAAAGAATTGCAAAGTAAATTGACAAGCTAACAAAATCTTTTTTGAAAAGTAACCGACGACTCAGAAATTCCAGTCAAAGCAAGTTTTGTTGTATCTAAAATTTTAGTAAAAACAAAATGAAGACATACGAAGATGGAGATCTAGTTTAAAAACTCTGAAAATCGAAAAATTACACCTGGACAAGGGAATTGAACCCAGAACCTTTGGCTTAGTACGTCAATGCTCTTACTACTGAGCTATCAAGGATTCGTCCCATGCTCTTGGTAATTCTTCACTCATATTTCCCGTGTCCAGGTGTAATTTTTCAATTTTAAGAATATGATATCTAGAATGAGTAATTCTCACTAAAAAGCATAAATAATATCTTTGGTTATTTGATTATTTAAAGAATGTCTGGATGAAGCGGTAAATATAGCTTTCAAGGAGAAAAAAATATTTTTTTAAAAATTAGTCTTAATTAATGTATGGCAGTTTCCAGAAGAGCAGAATAAATGGCATCAGACATTGAAAAAACACCGAAGGAAAGAACATTAGAATTAAAGTATTTTTCATTGGCCATGGATGAAAGCACATACGTCACTGACACTGTTCAGCTTTCAATTTGTAACCGTGGTGTTGATAGACATTTTGACATTACTGAGGAATTGCTGGCGTTGATAGCTATGAAGGATACATCCAAAGGCTCAGACATATATTGTGAAGTGGAGACATTTTTGGAAAAGTATAATTTGAACCTAAAATTATCACATGGTATTTCAACAGGTGGCACGCCAGCTATGGTGGGAAAGAATCAAGGGGCTATGAAATATTTAGCAAGATAATGCAAAAACATGGACAATGATATCATCGTACGCCATTGTATTTTATACAAAGAAAACCTTTGAGCAAAAACCATTAATCTCGAGCACGTGATGAAAATAGTAGTCAAAGTGATACATTTTCTTAATTCCAGAGGACTCACTCATCGTCAGTTCCGAGAATTCTCGTCAGAATTAGAATCTAAGTATGACGGTGTTGTTTATTTTACACAAGTTCGTTGGGCTAGTGCTGTAAAAATGCTTAAAATATTGTACCAGCTTGGTCAAGAGATACTTCTCTTTTTAAAATTCGTAGTGAGGATCTGGTAGCAGACTTTGAGAGCAATGACTGTGTATGTGATTTATATTTTTTAGTTGACATGACCCAATATCTTAACGAGCTAAATATAAAGCTTCAAGGAAAAAATAATATAATCCATAACTGGTTTTACTTAATAAAGTCGTTAAAGGTTAAACTGATATTATGGCAATCACAACTGAAATCTGGGCCAATGGTAAATTTTACAACTAAACGTTTTGCTGAAAGCTCTGAAGAAGCGCAAATTAACTTCAATAAACACGCCTCACTTAAAGAGAATCTTCAAAATGAGTTCAAACAACGGTTTCAAGATGCGAGAAAATTTGAGAAATAGTTTGATGTGTTTGCTCTACCGTTCACTACTGATGTTGCGACAGTGTTTATCAATTTACAGTTAGAGTTAATTGATCTGCAACGTGACTTTGAATTGAAGACAAAAATTTCAGAAGTTTCTTTATAGGATTTTTATAGAAAATACTTGCCTAAGGACATAGAAGTATTGAATAATCATGCTCTAAGAACGGCAAAATTTTCGACACCACCTACTTATGTGAACAGTCATTTTCTGTGATGAAACAGATCAAATCGAGAGGTCGTTCCCGTCTGAATGATGAACATTTGGAGGGAAACTTGCGAATTGCTGTTTCTAACATAACCAGATATTGACAGACTAATAAAAAACAAAAGTGTCAAGTTTCTCACAAGACCTACTATAAGATGGCCTATTTTATGTTTTTATTTTGTAAATCTGTGCATTCTTTAAAAAATGTACTTTTAATTCAATTATGTGTTGTTGTTTTTTAAAGTTTCTCTTTACAAATCAATTTTTTTTATTTTGGAATCGAATATCTAGATTCTAACATGTAGTTTTAATATCACTCATAAGCGCGCTTTTCAAAATAGTTTTCTCACTATAACTTATAGGCTTATTGGTTGAATTTGGAAAAGTTATATGTGTGTTTGGAAAGTGAGGGGGGAGGGTTTGGCCTTGCGGCCCACCATTGATTAATTAAAGTAAAAGTGGTCCTCTGGTGTTGAAAGGTTGTGCACCACTGGTTTATACTATGGTATAGCTTATAAGATAGGGCCATAGTGAAATCGCTCAAAGTAATACTGCTACCGTTCAGAATAAATGGAATGTAAAAAACTCACTTTGACTGTAAACACTATGGTATACCTTATAAAATAGGGCCATTGTGTAATTCATCAAAGTAAGACTGCTACCTTTCAGGGTTTTGTGTGAACAATATGAACACATTATGTATATGAACAGTATACACACATGTTACAAAAAATATAGGGCTCAACGCAAGTTAACGACAGCCAATTTCTAGAAATTCTAAGTCAATAGGACAGTATATGTATCCAAGAGAACATCAGAAAACTTTTAAATGAGGTTTTTAAAACTTATAAAGATTGCAGTGTAATTTTTAACCTAATTAACCATATACGTATTCCTCCAACTTAGTTTTTTGAATTTTCATAACCGACTCAATGTTTGTTTCTTCAAATGCTGAGGAAGTTTATTATTCTTACATGCTGCCTATTAACTCTATATTATAAATTTTTACAACAATTACCATTCATTCTTGTACTTCATGTATTCCAAAGTTGACAGGTTTGTGCAACTCAACCATCTAAAGACAAGGATAATTAATATCATAGTAGTTGACATAGCTCAAACATAAGGTAGCATTTAATAAAAACCGGTTAAATTGTTTTGTCATACTTTAAAAATATAACGAATTTGAAAAATAATTATTTTGCATACATACATACATACATACATACATACATACATACATACATACATACATACATACATACATACATACATACATACATAGCATACATACATACATCTACCGTTAGATGGACTCTTTAAGTTATCCTTCTCAATTCCGGTGACACCAAGTTAAATACCAATAGTTCTTATATGATATACAAGTCTGCCGGTACAAACCACCGTAATCCTGCAAAAAAATTAATTTCATACAGATTTTATTTTGAGTCAAGTGGCTTCTGTTGCGTTCTTTTAAACATGTTCTTAAGCGTGAGATGCCTTTTAATTAATGTTATTACCAAGTTTAAAACAAAAATCACCGACAATTTAGATCAGTGAGTAGAGCCCCTTCATATTGGGAGTAGTGTCCCGTGTTTGATTCCCGGCATGGTCGACAAATCTGTAACTAAGGAAATCTATTACTAAGTAAATTTACAAGAGTGATAAATTAACGGCCTGAGGATTGTGTGTTGTATCTGTTCGAAAATTATGTTAGTTTTTAAACTGTGGACCAATATTAAACTATGTTCCAAAATGTCACGTTAAATAACCCTGATAATTAGAAATTATTAAGACTGAGGTAAATAACGATTTAATCCAAGAGATAGGAACAAAGAAGGCCGTTAAGAATTAGCGTACGCATATTTACGTGGTGAGAGGTTGGGCAAACCAACCCCTCCGAAGAGTACCCAGCTGAGATTCAAACATCGACCACCCTGTCATTGGCGAACCAGACTAAACGAGACTGCCTACATCCCACCTTCCATGTAACCTTTTCGGAGCCCTGTGTTTACCTCCATGGGGATATGAGCAGTCAAATTTATGTTATGTTGATTGGAGACGTCTGATTCGTTTCTCTTGAGTTGAGGAAATCTAGATTATTTTCAGGGCTCAGCGGTTAAAGCTTGATCTTATGCTTTAGAATGTGAAAAATTAATATATTGAAAACCTACTTCAATGTACGAATGGTATGAGTTCAAAGGTGACCCTCTAGTGTTAGAAAATGGGAAGATCAGTGATAAAATCCCTGCAGGGATTACTGAGGGTAGTTTTCCTAGATGGTTTCCCACTCTCCTTCCATTCAAATGCGGTAATTACCTTTAAAATGCTTTCTTATTTTTACTTATTCCCTTAGAGTAATTTTCAGATATGCGTATAACCTGAATAGGTAGTCAAACATTGTAGCAAAAAAAAATGTATATTGTAGAAGAGAATAAAATATTAAATGTGTAAATGACCCCGGTGGTCTTGGGATAAAGTGTTTGCATCAGGACCCGATGTTGGTGGGTTCAAACCCAACAGGGGTGGATGGATTTCTCTTGAGCGATAACAATCCACTTTCACTTAAAAAGTTCAAGTTTGCTGATATAATCAGTCAGTCATAAAGGGTACAATAAATACATTTTAAAAAATTGGTTTATTTTATTTAAAGGCCTCACATAGCCACCTACTGAGTAATAAGTTTGTCAGAACACAGTTTGAGTCCACTAAGCTAACTGCTCCGTCAATCAATGCGCTTAGTACGCAATTAAGAGAAGAGTGCAATTAAAAACACAAGACAGTGTATAATGACAGGGCTGTTAAACATTTACAACTCATCTCTTCTTGGAAATCCAGGCCAACACCTGCGGTATTACGATGTTTACCTAACACATTCATCAAGATTAGATCCTGCTAAACAAAATGAAGCATCGGTCATTTGATCGAAGACAAAGGTCAACTCATAAGTAAATAATTTAACTTATTTTAATTCCTTAGAGAAGGAGTTTGATACTAAAAAAAATCAATCAAGTTTAGTTTTAAGGGTGGCACCAACCGGACCGTTGAGATGCATTGCAGATGTCCAAAAATTCCACGTTTTTCAAGAGGTAAATTAATATATAAACATGGTTTGCACCAAAATAGAGGCAATATATATAACATATAGATTTAAAACCTTTCATTATAAGTCTTATTGTTTTAAGTAAATTAGACTCCACCGAACAGACTTTCTCTATTTTATCTTAAAATAGATCAATTTATTTACTAAAAACTCGTAAGCTTTACGAAATAAAATAATACATAACATTACAGAAATACTCCAAATAGCATTATTGAAATAAAATACACTGTTACAGAAACATTGAGTTAAGAGAAATATCTCTGTGCACCAAGGATCATAACAACCAATTTCAATTTGTGTGCTTCTTAAATAAATATACATGTTTTCTTATAGCTCATAAACTATTGGTTTTAAAAATATGTATTTCAAGCTAAAGATTTTTATTTTTAATAGTACTAAAACTTTACAATGGTAAGTTATTTCGTATAGGAAATGATTGCAGAGATATGATGAATATCGGAAATTTCCGCTTATTTAAAGTACCCTTAAAATAATTTTCATGGGAAAACTAGCATCACCATTTAGTTTGTAATGTTTAACAACGTTTGTTATATAAAATTTAATCAAAATCGTTAAAGTGGATTTTGAGGAAAATTAATTTATTTCTCTTTTGCCTTCAGTAAACTACCCTTAATTTTAGGGTTAGATATATTATTCCAAAAACTCCTTGGGGGAACATTATGAAAACTCAAGATTCCACGCTTCAGTCCAATCAGTTTTGGTTCTAGGACGAAGTACAGAAATAATCGCGAAAACCACTTTGCTATTTATGTTATTATAATTTATATTTATATTATTATTATTATTATTATTATTATTATTATTAGCACCGCGTATTAATACCCGTTCGGGTTATACGTTCTTACGCTAATGTGTAGTGGTAGGGTGATTGTGAGATGAAATGGAGGACCTACAGTTTGGCGTGGGATCCGAACCATGGTAGAGGCCTGGCATTCCACACACATTCAACAAGTTGTGATTAATACACGTCTTGTCAGAGGTGAAGAAAGGGTTTGGCAATCAGATAGATCTGTGCCGGGACCTAGGATTGAACCCCGGACGTCAGGACAGAAGTCCGACACCTTACCCCTAGACCACCAAGTCACCACCTCTTTGCTGGTTTCAGGAGGTCATGAAACGTCGACATTAATTTTATCAAAATAATGAGTTGGATATTTTTGACGATCACAACATTTCTCTGGCCGAGAAGTCAAGGGAAAGTAATAATTGCATTTAATGTAGAATTAGCCCATTCTTAAAAACGTTTCACGCGAAATGTTACAGTTCTGAGATCAAAGTAAATTTATGGATGAAATAGCAAATCTAATATATTTGATAATGGATATAGTCGTATTTAAATATGATATTCTATTAATATCACATTCTAAATATCCTATTCTAAAAAAATATATGTGCATTCGTACAGTTGTCTTTGTGCATTTGGAAGCCAAAAGCATTACCGAGCTGAATGTGGATGCGTGATCTGATAGCTCGTGATCTCAATTTATCACACATATATATTTGACGATTTCTCGCACGACCAACACAGACTCTGCCTTAAAATTTGAGTGAGAAATGACCCTGGGCACGGGAAAATTCCCAAATAGCTCAGTGGTTAGAACATTGGCGTACTAAGCCCAAGTTCCCGAGTTCGATTCCTGTCTCCAGGTGCAATTTTCCAATGTATAGAATATCAAAGTAAATTGTTAGGAACATTTATCGTTCCTTAAACAAATAAAGCTATTATTTAACAGAACCACTCCCATTTCAATGGCCGCATGATCTAAGGCACTATTCTAGAAATATAATAGACTGATGAATATGGAAAGATAGGGGTTCAATCCCAGTCGGGTGTACTGGGGATGGTTTTTCCTAGATGGTTATCCACCCTTCCTCTCCGAAAATGCGAATATACTCTTATAGGTTTAACCTCTCTTCCTAATCCCTAGAACATTTGTGTATTTTGCATATAGGTGTATAACTTTAACGGATAATAAGACGCGGTGCTAAAAGAAAAAAAACAGAGTCACAACAGAATATTTTAAGATAATTGAGGATTGTTTTGGTGGTTTTGAGACCTAAGAAGTGTAATTCCCATTAAAAAAAAATACTGTTATTTGAGAATATTTTTCATTCACGTAGTCAGTATTTTTAGTTGCAATCAGAATACTTCTTTTTTACATATTTTAATGCAAAATAACGATACGCTATTATTGAGTCTTGGGGGACCTGGCGGTCTAGGGGTAAAGTGCCAGACCTATGTGTTAAAGAGTCTGGGGATCAAATCGCGATTCTGGCACAGATTTATCTAATTACCAAACCCTTCCTTCCCCTCTGGCAAAGTGTGTGCCTTCACACTTTGTGAATATGGGGAATGCCAGACCCCCATCGTGGTTCGGAACCCACGTTAAACTGTAGGTCCCCTCTGCTTTCCACCATCATCATTCTCACGTATCATTCTACCACCTGGGAAATAAATTCCTTCATAATCCAGGAGAACAGAGATAATATTATATAGTCGAATGGCCAAAAATCTAGAGTATCAGCCTCACCCCCACTTATTATTGAGTCTTAAAATTATAATAATACTATCTAGGAGTTATTATAATTTATACTACATGCAGAGTTAATTTTCACGTCTTGAATCATAATACCAGTTTTATAAACGGAATTAATACGTCTCAAGTTTAACATAATATGAAACTGGCCCATTCTATTTTGGTCTAGGTAGGTGTCGTCTTGTATTAATATAGCGCTACAGTTGAGGCATACTAAATCTTACAAGAAAATCGGTTCATACAGTCATATAATTTATTGCTATAGGATTATCCTCCATCCCCGCGAATGTGGGTACAAATCATCTAAACTATACACATATTTGGATGTAGTAAGACTTGGAGGTGCGGATATAGAGTAGAATTTTCTTATTTGGACCTTATATGCCAGTTATATTTTCTGCAGCTGCCTCTTTGGATGGATTTTATCAATACATATAATAGCAAAATATAGTAAATTGTTATACTTTATGGCCTCAAAAAATGTGTTTGTATTTTTCAAATACTTTACCCATAAGTATTGGAATATATCTCTGTGTTTAAAAGTATACGTTAAATACCCAAAATAATAGCATATAGATAAAATATTTATTTTTGGCAGTGGCGTGACGTGGAGTGCTTTCAGGCTAAGCGGAGATTGTTGAAACCGTTTCTAATGTAACCACCCTGTCATAAATTGTGGTGTTTGTTAAAATTAACATTACAGTGTTGAAAGAAGCGAACGACAGAACTGTACTAGTTGCACTTGTTCTGACGAGCTAGTAAACATTAGGACGTGACGTGACCGGGCGGTCTAGGGGTAAGGTGTCGGACTTCTGTGCTGGGGTGCGGGGTTCAATCCTCGGTCCCGGCACATATTTATCTGATTACCAAACCCTTCCTTCACCTCTGACAAGACGTGTATTAATCAATACTTGTTGAATGTGTGTGGAATGCCAGGCCTCCACCATGGTTTGGATCCCACGTTAAACTGTAGGTCCTCCATTTCATCTTTATATCCTTTTGTAACTTCTTTATAGTTTATAACATCACATTTTGTAGTCGCGCGTAGTGCTATTAATAAACCCTTAAAACCGAAGCCGTCTATAAATTGCGAACCCACACAACTATATTGCCGCCACCCCTATTATTCCCCGCAAGCCATCCTGACATTTTAGGACCATATAAGGAGGGGAAGTGACACTATTATAATTATGTTCTAGCCCACATTGTTACTTTTTGACCAATCACATATAAGCTCTCTTCTACACACCTCACATAGAAAATGTATTTTATTAAATAATAATAATAAATTAATACCTTGCCAATGAGTGTCTTCATTATCAAATACTCTTAATACTCTACCCGCTTGGTTTAAATTTATATGTACTAATTTTGCTAGTGTGCTAAGAATAAAGAAGGTTTACTTTTGAGGCAGTGTACCCGCATTTCCTTGGAGGTCGAGAGGGAAAACAATTTTTGGAAAAACCACCCTCATTTCATCCAGCCGGAATTTGAACCCTGATCTCCCCATCTTTGGTTATCCTATCTATTGCGAGAGTGACGCCTTAGAACATGCGGCCACAGAATCGGGGCTAATTTGTTAATGAAGAGAACAAATCACAGGTACAGTTTAAACTAACTCTGCTTTCCCTGGCAACACTTCCCTTATTTTAGAAGTATAAGGGATAATTTGAGAAATTCAATGGAATAATTGTGAAATTTGTCTCATAAAGGGTGTCCCAAAATGTATTGTGCGGTAAATTATAGCGTACCTAGTTGCAGCTCTTCTTATAACATATGTTGGAAATGTACCCCACGGGTCTGGACTCACCTTTAATATATGATCATATGAAAAGGCGTTTTCAGACATGTATTCAGACCCATAGGGGACATTTGTTGACAGATGTAGGAAATGTCCCCCATGGATCTGGACACACCTTTCATTTCTTATCATTATGAATACGTGTGTCTAGACATGTATTCATATCCACGAGGGACATTTCCAACATATGTTATAGTAAGAACTGAGTGAGGTACGTGATACTTTACTGCACCCTAATTTTTGGGATATCCTGTACTTTAGTAACGTGATGTTGTTATTTAAAACATGATGTGGGATAATATTTTATTTATATATTTAGAGTTCAAAGAAAATATTAAAATATGTTCATCTCCCTTATACTTATGCTGTTTTTAATCACAATGGAATATTCCAAGCTATTGTTTTTCAACTAACAGGATGTACTTACAATGACAAAACAAAAAGGTTGAAATTGTTACCATTTTGACGATGCTTGAGATGGGCGTTGAGTGTTCTATACATCAAGAAAAGAATAGGTATTTATCAGCCCACCCAAACTGGGGTTTCTTAATGTTGCTTTTGCATAATTTTGACATGACAAGGGGATGTACCGGAACTTTAAAATAATGTAGATTTCTAAAGGAAAATGTGGTTTAGCAAAAGGGCGTTAGTGTTATTGCTGAAGACTTTTAAACATGGTCAGGGCTGGCTGTACGGATAGTACAAATGAGTCTAAATCCAAAGGGATTGGTTTAAAAATCCCATCGAGTGGCGAAAGTTATTTAAATAATCGTTGAATTTTATTTGTGTTGAAACTGTGATTTTCCTACCATCCGTAGCATGTCTCCCTTAGATTAATCGAGTTATTGAATTTATTCAGTACCCACAGTGGTTTACTAAGAATATAAGGTGTTATATTCACATTATACTTGAGATGCTCGAGGCCCGTATCTCGGATGTGTCTCTTAGAGGTAGTTTTATGCATCTGGCGTTCTTTATTATTTATCCACGTTAATGCTTGTATATTTTCGTTAATATTCCCTCTTCAAACCGAAAATAAAATTAAATATTGACACTACTGTGGTTCAAACTTTTCACCATCCTAAATCATTAGTGACCTTAGGTGTCCCTCTTGTAATACACTTGTATTACCAATGACGGGGAGATCAGGGTTTGAATTCTGGATGGATGTATTTTTCCTAAATTAAATTATTTTCAAACTAATCTACATGAAAACGGGAATACATTTTCTCTAAAGATCCACCATTTTTATTGCTACCTCATTTGTAAAGGTTAACATGTGAATATCCTCGACGGGTATTAAGACGCAACACACAAAGATTGAACATCGGTAGAAGCCGTGACATTATTAAACCTAGAACTATATCGGCAACATAACCTACAAAAAAACTTAGCTTAGGACAACCACCATGAACACCAATCACCTAAACTTATCGCCAGGAAGGATAAAATTTGGGAAGCAAAGTGAAAACTATTCGAAAATGTATACATTTCTTAACTCTTAAATTAACTTGTACTGATGTCCCTTAGGATGGTAGTAGGCCTCGTTAATCATTGAGCTACAAACTTAAACTACATGAAGACATATTTATAGAGAGTCTGTAGCTTACGTTGAGAATGAGAGTCGGTAATCTTCGTTGAGGAACAGAATTGGGTATTTAAGTTGTGAAAGAGAGTGGGTGTTGTATGTTGAAGAAGAGAGTCGCTATTCTACATATAGGAAGAGAGTTGGTATTCTACGTTGAAGTTTACGTTATGGAAAAGAGTTAGTAGCTTAAGTTTAAGAAAAGATTCTGTAGCTTACGTTGTGGAAGAGCATCGGTACTCAACGTTGAAGGGGAGAGAGCTGAAACGTAGCATGGGAGATGTTTGATTAACATATAAAATACGTTAACGTATAAAATACATTAACAATAGTTTCGGCTATTTGTTTCATTAATATATGCAATCCTGTACAATTATATATATAATTGTCAATTGGCCGCAAAATTGCCAACTACCGAGTCGCTGATGGCTGCGTTGTCTGATGGCTGTGATCTTAGATAATCACATGTTTATAAGCTGACGACTTCCACGTCTATCTCAGACTCTGCCTTAAACTATGAGTGAAGAATGACCATGGGCACGGGACGAATCCTGGATAGCTCAGTGGTAAGAGCAGTGGCGTACTAAGCCGAAGGTCCCGGGTTCGATTCCCGTGTCCAGGTGTCATTTTTCAATTTTCAGAATATNTCAGACTCTGCCTTAAACTATGAGTGAAGAATGACCATGGGCACGGGACGAATCCTGGATAGCTCAGTGGTAAGAGCAGTGGCGTACTAAGCCGAAGGTCCCGGGTTCGATTCCCGTGTCCAGGTGTCATTTTTCAATTTTCAGAATATGATATCTAAAAGGTGTAATCCTCACTAAAATACATTAACAATAGTTTCGGCTATTTGTTTCATTAATATAAGATAAGTAAAATTACTTATACCACCTAACCTAAAACACCAACACCACTTTACGCCCCCAAACCACTGAGGTTATGTATCTATCCTTTGGGTGTATGTTACCCCCAGGTGCTAATTCGAACCCACCCCCCCTCACCTTGATTCTTCAGCTACCCCCGGTAGTCAGTTGACAAATCTCCGTAGCTGAAAAACCACTACACCAATTGAGCTGAAATTTCGTATGAGCATAAAATAGATAAAATAACTTATAACAATTTGCCTAAAACACCAACTCCAGCTACTCCCCTGTCCCCCCTTCCCCCCCAGCACTGCCATGCGTATCTTCAGAACCACTGGGGCTAGGGAATCACCCTTGGGTTGGGGGCTACCCACGGGCAATAGACTTCAAACACCCCCACACCACCCACCTGACCACACCACTGGTGCTAGGGATTGCCTAAATTTAACAATATACTTTCAATATTTAACCATCTATAAAAATGTATGTCAATTTGTAAATCAAGAAATTGATATATGCTAATTACTGACGCACAAAACATTAGGCCGCTTTATGGGCCTGGTGTACCACTTGTATGATACTGGATGGCAGGGAACAGTTTATCAGTAAAGTCCTGTCAAGTCTTTCCTCGGACTGGCTTGGCAAAAACCAATTAACCACTCCTGTTATGTATGAATTATTGGAATGTATAATTATATTTTACATGCAACGTAAGCGGTTCCCTCAAGTCATTCAGTCGCCTAAGATAAGTTATTGTTTGCGAGTTGCAGCTAGCTATTAGTGTGGCCTGTATTACAACCCGTATCAATGAGCACGTGGACTAAGACGTCGTGCTTGTCTAGTCTAGTTCACCAATTACGTGTGGGTCAGCGTTTTAATTGTAGTCCAATGGAATTTTTCCTTAATGGTTTCCCCCTCTCCCTTCAAGAAAATGCTTGTATGCTTCCTATGAACTAGACCTTTTCATACCTATAATATTAGTGTAAAAAGAGTGAATATCCTCAACAGGTAGCAAGATACGAAGTACACACAAATAAAAGTGATTGGAAAGCGCATTAGATCGGCAACCTCAGGATATGACGGACTGAAGAGAGAGAGAGCTTCAACTACCCCTGGAAATGCATGATGCACAAAGTGTCTATGTATAAAACAGAGACCTTTAACTTTAGTTAGGATGTTAATTTTATTTCGACACCTCGGAGATAAAGTATTGTTATAGTCAAAAAAATTGAACCTGAGATTTTTATGAATGTCGACGTTTCATGACCCCCTGAAACAAACAAAAAAGTTGTTTTCGCAATTTCATTTGTCTATTTTACCAATTGGGATAAAACTTGGTATCTGGGGTTTTTTTAAGTTCCCCCCGAGGAATTTTTGTAATTAGTTATCTAACCTTAAATTTAAGGGTTGTTTACTGAAGGGCAAAAAAAAATATATATTATAAAAATTTGCTTAAACGATTTTAATTGAATTTTATACATAGGCAATGTTAGTAACTATAAACAAGATGGCAGTTCTCGTTTTCTTATGAAAATAACTTTGAGGGTATTTTACAGACGGGAAATTTTCCAATTTTCGTAATTTCTTCAAAACTATTTGAGATACGAAATAACTTATTTTAAAGTTGTAGTACTATTAAAGATAATTATCTTTTATTTGAAATACATTTTTTATCAAACCAATAGTTTCTGAGTGATAAGCAAATATATACTTTTAAATTCGGGTAATTGATAATGAATTTGATTGTTATGTTCTTTGATGGACAAATATTTTTCTCTTTTCTCAATTTTTCTGTAACAGTGTTCCTTGTTCCTAATTCCATTGAATAAGTAAGTAACCATGTATATATTATTTCATTCATGATCTTTAGTGTAATGTTCCTCTACAACAATGTATGGACCTATTATTTCGTTTCACCAATATTACGAGTTTTTAATAAATTTCTATTTTAAGATAAAATCGGGAGAATGTCTGTGTTATTTTTTCTTGCATGCGTTGTAGCTTTACGCCCTATTTTAAATTATACCCTTCAAAAGAAAATAGATGGCCTTAGGCTATGTTTGAGATGATCCGCTTGAATTTAAATTATATCGACCCTATGTAAAAATAATATTTCAAATCGTAAGGTCCTCATTAAGAAGGAGCTATATATCCAAGGGCGGCTGAAATAGTTTAGACGATGCTCTCTTTTGGGTATTATTTCAACTGCTTCTCATCCCACTACCTATTCGGACTATTCGCATATTTACGCTAATAGAGTAGAAAATGGAATGTATAATTCAGAGGATTGGTCCTATAATTTAACTGGAAGAATATTGAGAGGCCCTTTAGGATATAAAACCTTAATATGATCAGCTGTGGTGCAATGGTCGACCTCCCCTGTTAGTAGTAAACCAGACCAGATGATCTTGACACTTTACGTTGCAGTGAGTTCATATATTTTGTTTCAATCAGTTTTATATTTTTCCTCTGGAAGTATAAGTGGTATCAGTCACAATATACGTGAGTGGTTTTTATTGAGTGTTTTAACGTGGATTTGATAAAACACAGAGATTATATCAGAACACGACTTATAAAGCTAATGTTGAATGTCTCATCTAAATTTCATAGTGCTAGAAGGAGCTCTTGAAGAAGAAACAAACCAGTTGGTGGGTAAACATAGGGGTAAATAATTCGTCAAGTTTAATAGTAAGCTCAAGGCTAGGTTAGATGGTCCTGCCATGCATTCGTGCTGTTTGGATAAAGATATCAGAAGGGGCAATTTATACTTTTGAAACTCTTCATGAACTCTTGTATATTTTTTAAAACTATCTCACAAGGGAGGCTTTAAGCTTGTCAATGTGGCTATTTAGAAGACATATTATATATCATCAGTCAATGAACCAAGTGGAAAAGTACCCCCTTTCGCCCCCCACACCCCCTTAAGTCAACTTACTTGCTGTCAATCTCGGTGGTCTTTGAGTAAATCATTCTCCCCAGGACCCGATGTTTGTGTGTTCAAATTCAACTGGGGTCGAATGCTTTTTCTTGAGCGATAAAAATCCGTAGCACAACTTCCTACGGAGGGGAAGTAAACCCTTCCGTTGGTCTCGTGTCAATTGTGACAAGTAAAATAACCCTGGAAGGTATGTGAAAATACCTTTCCTGGCAAAATTGCTAAGTCATTTCTCTATTGCTCATAGAAAGCTTTCAATAAAGCTAAAATTGTAAAATGAGAAAAAAGGATTAAATTGGTAAAATGAGCAAAAAGTAAATATAATAAAAATAAAAAGTGTATAAAGGTTAAAAACAATGAAAAATAGAAATGTTACAAAAATTAACAATGGTAAAATGTCCAAAGAGGGTAAATTAATAAAAAGAGTAAACAGCTTAAAATAGGTTAAAAGGGTGGCAATGATAAAACTTGAAAAAGGGTTCAGAAGGGTAAAACAGGATTAAAAGGTTAGT
The DNA here is from genome assembly GCA_902141385.1 of Timema californicum. Classification (NCBI taxonomy): domain Eukaryota; kingdom Metazoa; phylum Arthropoda; class Insecta; order Phasmatodea; family Timematidae; genus Timema; species Timema californicum. The sequence goes on from CABFOW010000154.1 coordinate 15,437, forward strand.
AAAGGATAAAATTTGTAAAAAAAATTAAAAGTTAAAAAAAGAGTAAAACCAAAGTTAAAAAAGGGTGAAAAAGGGGGTTTAATTTTAGTGCAAATAGGGGGGGAAAGGTGTAAAAAGTGCAAAAAGGGCACAATTATTAAATTTGGTAAAAGTGTTAAACAGGGTAAAATAGTTAAATGTGGTAAATGCGGTAACATAATGCTAAAATAATTTTAATTTGATTAAATTTATCAACTAATTATTATTTATTCTTTAACACTTTAGTTTCATTTTCACTAGCGCCAACAGCAAGTGTATTAATATAGAAGTTATAACTTTATCTACAAAATAAATGTCAGATTTTAAATCGTGATCATATAATGAGATATAATCTGATCATGATTTAAAAACTGACATTTCTTTTGAAGATAAAGCTAAAACTTCTCTATTTAACATTCTGACATTGTATATTAGTGAGCTTACTTTCACGTTTTGTATCACAATGTAAATCAATATAGGATTAATAGTTAAAAATAATTTAATATTTACTATTCCCTGTGGTTTATTTTATATAATAACAACAACAAAGCTACTTTATATATTTCTCGTACAAGGAACGGGTACTCCAGATAGTACCTCTCTATATAAAACTGAAAGTAGATCTGTCCATAAAAGAAAAACCACTTCCAGATGAGCTGGAAAACTGAAATTTGGCAGGAAGTTAAAGGGTCCCTTCTAAATAATTATTAAAGTCTGAAAACCTTGAATTTTAAGATAGTACCCCAGTAAATATGAGGAAAAGAGGGGAGGTCTAAGCAGAAAATTGGTTACTGGGTGTCCTAGAAAATCTAAATTGGACATGCAGGTAGAAGGCAAACTCCATATAACCAAATAAGTCTTAAATTTTGAGATCTGACTTCTAAGAGGAAGGGGGGACAGGGTTTTGAAAGATTTCAAAATTCACCTATATATCTTTTGAACCAGTGGACAAATAATAAGGCGCTGAAATTTAAAATTAAGGTTTTTTATCCATAAATGGATGAAACCTTTTGATTTTTTTTAAATTCTTCCCTTAAGTGGATGGAGATGGCAGAAGGGTTTGGGGCTCACTGACTCTCTCATCACCGTATTTCTCCAGCCCTTAGGCCTGAAAACTTGAAATATTGCTTGACAGGAAGGTAGTCGGATTTCCCCATATAACCAGAAAAATCTAATAGTAAGAAATTTCGTAATGGGGTTCCTGAAAATGGGGGGGTTATAGTTAGAAAAACACTTTTTAGAGAAGGTATAACATTAAAATTTGACAGACATGTAAATAAAGCCCCAGATAGCAAAACAAAATCATAAAATTTGAAATTTCTAATATTAAATTCGTGAAAAGGGGATGGGGGATTCAAAATTTCAAAAATTAATAATAAACAACTACTTCTCAGTGTTGTAGAAAGCTGAAATTCGACAGGTAGGTAAAAATACCACTCCAAATTAATATTAAGGCCTGAAAATGTTATATTTATATTTGGGAAAACAAGGGGGGAGGGAACCAAATAAAATAAATTTAGATGTTTAGAAAATTTAAATTTGGCAGGCAGGTAGCGGTACAGCAGGACATTAGTCCTGAAATTCGAAATTGTTAAGTAGAAGTTGCTTAAATGAGAAAGAACAATTAGAATTTCCTAAACTAATTGAAATAACTAGCACAATGTGTGGTAGAAAAACTGAAATTTGACAAGAAGATATAAAGACAAAACAAAATAACCACAAAAGACTAAAGATTTTAAATTGAGAAAATAGGTGAGGAAGGGTAAAAGGAGTTAAATAAAAAGAAAAAACCTTTTGGGTGCGGTAGAAAAATTGAGATTTTCCAGGAATGTAGAGAAATTACTCCAATAACAAAATAATTGTTAGATAGTTACAATTTAGAAAAGGGCCTGAAAAAGGGCGGTGAAGGGGGGAAGTATTAGCTTAAAATCGTTTCAAAATTATTATAAAATCTTCTTTTTGGCATGAAAGAAAATTTAAATTTGCCAAATTTGTAAAAGGACCACCCCACAATAACCATAAAAGCTGGTAAGTTTGAAATTTAAAATAGTGATTTGAAAATGGCTAATTGAACAAAATGTCTCGATCTGGTGTCAAATTTATTTTTGTATATTAGGCAGACGAGAAAAATATAAAAATAAACAAATACGGTACAAAATTTAGAGATTATCTTAAAGGGGATCCACTAACATTGTGATAGAAAAGCTAAAAATCAAAAGATAAGTTATCGCCAATCTAGCAGCGGCACAACAATTAAAATAAACAAATTCAGTCTGACATAGCTAGGTGAAACATGATTCCAGTTAAAAAAAACTAACAGGTTTATTATTCAATATGTTTCTGTAACAGAGTTTATTATATATATTTAAGCTCTTTGATGAACTATGATGCTCTTTGATCCTAAATATTTCTGTTCAATGTATATGAGTTCGTTTATCTTATTTTATGATCGTGCTTAGGTAAATATCACAGTGTTAATGAGCTGCGTCTGTTTGTGCACCCAATTGATGAACAAGGTCATATTTTTTCCCAAATATGTAGTTTATTTTAATTTATTAATTACCATGAATGTTTTGTGATTGTTTTAGTTAGTTCAGGATAGTACGAGGAACTATCAAAAAGTGTGTAGCTGGATGTTGAACGTTCTAATTATAGTTTTTGTGCTGCATAACCGTGCGAGGAACGGGCCATCTATATAAACTAGTTCAACGCTTTAATTTTAATGAAAAAAGTTATGTTTATTTGTACTTAATTCATTTTGGCCCTATGAGTCCTATTGTTTTCTTATCGTAGACAGAGGGTGTGTTTCTTAGGGCCAGTTTCATAGTCAAATTTAGTACGCCTCAAGTGCGGCGCTACACTAAGTACATGACGACACCTACCTAAAACAGAATGGAATGGGCCAGTTTCCTATGCGAGAACGGCCCATTCCATTCGAGTTTAGGTGGGTGTCGTCTTGTATTTAGTGTAGCGCCGCACTTGAGGCGTACTAAATTTGACTATGAAACTGGACCTTAGTCAGACTTAGTACGCCTCAAGTGCGGCGCCATACTAAATTTATTAAGACACCTACCTATACCAGAATGGAATGGGCCAGTTTCATATGGGAATTTGGCACATTCCCTTCTAGGTTAGGTACCCTATGTGTCGTCTTGTATTTTGTATCGAGCCGCACTTGACGCATACTAAGGGCCAGTTTCATAGTCAAATTTAGTACGCCTCAAGTGCGGCGCTACACTAAATACAAGACGACACCTACCTAAACTCTAATGGAATGGGCCGTTCTCGCATAGGAAACTGGCTCATTCCATTCTGGTTTAGGTAGGTGTCGTTATGTACTTAGTGTAGCGCCGCACTTGAAGCGTACTAAGTCTGACTATGAAACTGGCCCATAGGCCTATCAAATAATAAGTGCGAGCTCAAAATACTAGAATTTTAGCTTGTAATGATTTTATTCAAATTTTTCAAAACAATAACGTAAGTTTGTAAACCAATTGAATTAATTTAGTTATATTAAAGTATTTAGGCAGATTATGTATTTGATAATGGGATGTGAAGTTTTAGCTAAGTTAAGAAATGTGTTCACAAAGTTACTAAATTCTCGCTCTATTTATTCATCGCACAGTGTGACCGTGTGAAGCTGTCTAGAAGTATGCTTCTTGTTCAGACCTTTATCACATTAGCATAGCAACCTCTGTCACCAGACAAACACATAGTCTGCTCTGCTCCTAGATACCCTACAGTATGAACGCGTGAAACGGGTGGAGGATGTATTAAATGCTTGAGGTGGGAGGACGAAGAGGGGGAGGCCGGTGGAGTGAAAGGGCACCCACTGGTACACCCGCGAGTGTGGAACACCACGCCCTGCCCGCAAGGCTCTAAGGCGCACGCGCAATCTGTCAGAATCGTAAAGGGTCTGGAATAAGGGGGGGAGGGTAAATGATTGAGAGGCTCTAAAGGAAAAGCGGGAAGAGACCTGCAAAGCAATATGACCTCGTTATTCTTAGTAACTAGCTTGAACTACGCGAAATGGAACAAAACCTTTAATATTTATTTGGATTACAATTTATGTAATGGTATTTAATGGTGCTCTTCAGAAGAAGAGATTATTTTGACATCTCGGTTGATTGGAATTTGATTTGAAAAGGACCAGTGCCAGTGGATACGTGGTCTAAATGTCGAGCTCATTTCACCAGGTATGTGAGAGACAGGTTGGTTGGAGAGAGCTCATTTCACCTGGTATGTGAGAGACAGGTTGGTTGGAGTTTGAACCTCATCAAGGTGCAATGATGGTTGTTTCATAATTGTTTCCCAAACTCTCCCCAAACAAATTAGGGCATATCTATAAATGCTACCATCCTCATTCATACCCGATCAGCGTACTTAATAAATGTGCGTGTGCCGTGTAAGCCGAATGAGTAGAGATAAGTGTTTAAAAAAATTGAGGATAAGCTAAAGTTAAAATTAAAATGTTTTGCTTCTTCTCTTACTACCCATCCGGATTATATGGGTTAAGTACACTAATGGCAGAGCGATAAGGATACAATTTTGAGAAAATTTGAGTGAGGGATAGGGGAAAGGTAACACCACTCTTGGTACACGCAGACGGGATTCAAACGCCGACTGGGTCATTTTCAAAACTGAACTCACGCATTGATGGGCATATGAACTATGAACTATGCATCAAGATCATATTGTCTGGCTATCCGGGGCGGGGATGTTGGCGTACTTGTACTACTTGTAATAAATGACATTACGACCACGTGAAATGTGTTTGTTGGAGGGAATTGGGAAAATAGGGGAGGTAAGGGTTGAATTTCCGCACGCATTCTTTCATTAATGACTGCAAGACACGATACTTTTATTTTACTTCCATTGATGACTGTGCAGATACAAGTTGGTACAATCCACACTTATGTAGACTGCGGGGGAGGGAGGTGGATTACAGGGGTGAAGGGAGGAGGAGGAAGGAGATTTAACAAGCTGCTAACCGTTTAGAACGAGACTGTCGGTCCCATTCTCTTTTATAGGGTAACCATGTTACACGATGCGTGGTGTCGCCATTAAGTTTTACGATTACGATACGTTTAAGGCTGTTCAACTGTTCAAGAGGTTGTTGAGTTATTTCAAACTTTTTTTTTATTGGGAAACAATTACCGGTGGTAATTTCTTGATTGACAAATTTTGGTTATGAAATAAAACGTTGTCGGGAATCTTCTTTAACATTTTCTTTGCTATCAAAACACCATTTATGGGGTTATTTAAATTTATTTAGTAGGTTTATCTAATAAATCATCAAAACTTGAAGAAAATATTATTACAATTTTTTTTATAAAGCAATGAAAATATTATAATTATATAAACTGTTTTTATAGAACAAAGTTAGTTAAGCACCAATGTAGACATGGTTTTCAAACAAAACAAAAATTGTTAAAACTAATCTCTAAACAGGCTTGAGCACTTTTAACAAAGTGTGAGTAACTCGTGCGTTGCTGCAGGATAAGTCAGGCTTGTTGAGACTGTACTAGTAATCTGTTCTTTCCCCTTCAATATCGCTTCGACTAGCCACACAAACAATTATGTACTGTAGTTTGATATTGAATTCCCTAGTACAGCCTCGTCAAATTGTTCTTATCTTGGCAACAAGCCACAAGCTTCCACCTCACCTGTTCTCACTCCTACCCCAACAACTGATTTTATTTTTTATTTTTTTCACAGCATCTTAGTACCTGTTCGGGCTCTAGCCATAAAATAATAAGGAAGCTAAGGGAATAATAACAAGGAGGCAGGTAGAATGTTAGAGTTGATGTGCCCACATTTTCGTGGAGGGAAATCATTTATTAAATAACCCCCACAGTTCGTTCGGTGTAGATTTGAGCCCCATTCTACCTTTCATCATCAATCCAGTCCTGTGACGCACCCAAAGAGAGGCAAGTGGATAACTTTCCCTCCAAATACTTCCAATAATATCAATAATATTTTAAATGAAGTGCAGTAAGGAGAGCTCTGAAGATGTGTTGAATGTAAAGACTACATTTTAAGACCACTTGATACTAAAAAAAATACACTATTACATACATTTAAAGCGACCGCAAGATCCCAATCACTATAAAAGAAAAAAAATAGCTTCAGTACATTGAATGAATGTAGGGTCACTTGCATTAATAAAAGTACTGCCTTCAGTTACCGTAAAGAAACCTCCGAAAAGCTTCCTGACAGTTAGGGGGATGTTTACCTGACGCTCCAACCCCACCCCTACTTTCCCCACAAAGTTTTCATTTAGGCTACAGCCTTGATCGTATTCCCACCCCAAAGAAAATTTTTGTAAACGCGCCACTGATCCAGTCTGACACAAGAGTGATGCATTTAAGCTGTGCCTCCACTGGAGAAATAGAGAGCAACTTTTGTGATGCACAATGTTGTGTGTGAGATGTTTCTTATTCGAAAAATATTTAATCAACTTCAGCCAACAAACTGTCTACACTAAAATAACATTGTTGCATCATGTTAGTGTTTTATTTCTATAACTAAAGCTAGATTCAACATTACACCGAAGAAACAGTTTATATTTTGTGTCAACGTGTGAGGTGATGAAGACGATGTTTTAGTGGTGGCCCTGCACTTATATTTCATGCCTTTGGGATTCCAGAGATACAAATGTTGTTTGCAATAATCAATTAATTGAATGCAATTCTCTGAACTATATTTAAATCCATGCCGATGAACTAATTACTAGTGCAATCTTTTTAACTATAACACGTACCATGTACAGTAGCCTCATGACTTCTTTGGTGCCGACTGACAGTTCACACCTGACTTCTAACCGTCAACATTTAGGTATATACCTAAATGTTGACTGTCAGAAATGACAGCTGCTAAACACATGCGTTTACAGACCACATGGCTTGGCGTAGGCATACATAACTTGGTCTGGTATCTTTTCAAAGTTGTCGGCTATCAGCTGTGAGCTGTCAGTCAGCACCAAAGAAGCCATGGGGCTACTGTACCAATATCAGCTAAAACAAACCACCTAAATTGAAGAAATATTTGTTCATGCGACTGAATATTGGTCTGTGTGTTGTTGTTTTTTAGCGCTTCGAACGAATACTTGTAACTAACGCCAACTTGTGTTTATTGCGACAGCAACATGATACAACACAGAGCAACTAACATCAACAAACGTCAACTTTTAATTTGCAACCATATTGCTGTTGCTATAAGTTGCACTATGTTTCTTCAATGGTGACGCGGCTTTAGGCCATGGAATCACCAATGCTGGTGTGTATTGATTGAATGCAAAAAAAAACATCGGATTCTTGTGACGGGTCTTAATGAGTGTGCCGTTATGAGATGGTGAAGTGAAGATGTGAAATAAAGTGTCTTAGCGTGAGTTCATCCGAATTAACGTGAAAAATTGACAGAAGTTGAATTCAGACTTAAAAAACTACCCTTACCACAGTACACTCTCTATCAGACACCTAAGCTCAGTTTGTAGCGTTTTTCTCTACTGAGCTAAGGGTCCTGGGTTTTATTCCCGGTATGGTCAAAAAATTGATCATCGGTGAAATGTGGGTTTCCCCTTTCACATTGATGAATTAATGGCCGGAGAGGGATGTTGTGACGGTTATAGATTTAATTTAATCTATAATTCGTGTATTGGTATAATCAGTTGGTTCAGCAAGCTCACGTTAAGTACCTCAAATAAATTAAAAATGAAATAATACCTATATTTATAAAAATGTACAAACACAGTTTCTTTGTTTAAGTTTATTATTTTTTAATGTTGCAGTTCAGTGTAGGTTTAGGGTATTATATTATTATTATTATTATCATTATTATTATTATTATTATTATTATTATTATTATTATTATTATTAGAACCACGTCTTACTACCTGTTCGGGTTATACGCACTTACGCTAATGTGTAATGGTAGGGTGATTGTGAGATGAAATGGAGGACCTACAGTTTAACGTGGAATCCGAACCACGAAGGAGGCCTGGCATGTTTACTCCTCAATTTAGGTAAGGGATTACAGACCATAGGCTAGTTTTGTTCAATCCGTGTGTACTGGATCTATAATTTTAATAGGTCTAACACATGCCTGATTATTAAATTAAGATCACCCATCTCGGTGGCTTAAATAGCTAACGCGCTAGTTTCGTGTTGGGTTTGACTGCTGAGGACAGGGAGATCCAAGTTTGAATCTCCCTTGGGTGAACTAGGGGTGATTTTCCTAAATTATTTTCCACTCTTTCTCCACGCAAATTCTTGCTCATTTCCTTTATATTCAACCTTCCGAATTCCGTAATTAGTGCTTAAATGTATATACCGAATGGGTAGTAAGACGTGGTGCTAAGTATATTTCAAGATTATTTAGCTCCCGGGAAGGACATAGTGTCCCATTGACCTATAGTCGACCCCCACCGCTAACCACTCATAAACGGGAACGTCTAATTGTGTTGTATGCACGTCGTATATATACATTTTTGAAACAACTCGTGGCTTGACCAGAACGAGCAACGCCTAAAGGGTCCGCGAGCCATAGGTTTGGAGACCTGACTCGGTAAATATTCCACAACTAGGCCTCCTTAATATTTACGAGTGTAGAAATATTTTGATACACGGGAAATATTAGTCACGTTTGACTGCAGGTGGCCCTCTTATGTTGCACGCGGCCTTCAAAGTTACTTTTATTTTTAACATGTTTATGTATTTTTTTCTTTCGGGTAAACACGTATTTTAATGTAAATACAAAAAATATACAAGTACTTAATAACAAAATAAATAACATGACTTTGTGGCAAGAGTATTAAACGAATTCAAGACAACTTACTTCACACTTCTGACAAATGATTGTAGGTGGCGTTGGGTAATACCTGTCTTACTTTAAGGAGGGTGTTTCCTCATATTTTTGTTAAGAAATAAAGAGACTCCTGGCACTATTCTATTTATCGATTAGTCAACGAATGCTTATCTGATAAAAAAAATTTAATTAGCTGGTTACTATTTTTGAAGTCTATTCATTATTTAACAACTTTTTTATTAATCAATTAATTAAAAAAACATATTTTAGATAATGTCCATAAGACATATAAATAACAACCTAATCAAAGGGATGAGAAGATTTTGTTTAGCATAAATACACCCGTATAAGCATGATAAAGAAAATGAAAACCCCAGAGAAAGTCACTTGTAGAAAAGCACCTCCAAAATTCCTAATTGTAATAGAACCCCAGTCAACGACTAACAAGTGAAAAGCGAGCCTAAAATCCTAGTCCATTCATTCAATGGTCTGGGTGAATTAATTGATATCTAATTAAAGCGGTATATTAAGTCAATGGTATATTATAACTTTAATTTTAAGATAAGTGTTTTTAAAAAGCAGTGTTGTAGCTTAAGTTATTTAGAAAATTGAAAAATGAAACCTGGACACGGGTGTCATTTTTTAAATTTTCGTGATATGATATATAGATGGAGTAAATCCTCACTAAAAGCATAAATAATAGCTTTGGATATTTGATTCTGAAGCTATTTAGTCAGTTAATTATTATTATTATTTAGCACCACGTCTTACTACCCGTTCGGGTAACACGCTTTAAGTACTAATTACGCTAATGGATTAGGAATTGGTAAGGTTGAATTAGAGGAAGTGAACCCACATTTGCGTGGAGGGAGAGTGGAAAACCTATTTAATAAGTGTTTACAGTGCTTCGTGTTTAGAAAATGATCGATGTATGCACAAATAATATATGCAATAGGTTCATAGTTCACACTGGTGGCCATGCTAACAAAGACGTCAGTCCCATATTTTATATCTGCAGGTTATATGTGTGTTAGGATTTGAACACCCCACGATTACCTCAAGGTGTTTTTATTCTTACATGACATTACTTTTTCCATATAAAAATTTGGGTGGATATACTCTAAACTCTTTCAACCTCCTCACTAGCTAGTTATTGTAAACATGAAGGTAGTCAGATGCAAGACAAGGGAATGGATTCATCACAGCAGTGACACATCTCCACTCCGTTCTTCCATGACATTAGTCCAATGCAACATGACTAATGTCCATGACATATCCAAACATACACGCAGCTCCAATAGTTTTATTACATAAATGTCAGAGCAAATGATTCACAGAAACTTGTATGTATGATTTGTAGGTAAATACTATAATATTTCAAAGTTAGAATAGTTTAGTCATATCATATTCAAAAGAACTTTTAGTAGAAATACCAAATATATTCATGGATACCTTATTAAATGAGTTACAATAGAGTATCGGTAGTAGCCGCGATAGCAATTCCAACGTTAATGACATATGACACATTCAACCACCAAACACTGTAGTAAATCTGTAAATACTTTAATGTTGTAATCAAAACATTTACAAACACATCTACTTCCATAGGATTTAATAAATGAAATTTTTACCATGAAGTATAAAATTAAATGAATAATTTTTTTATTGAAAATTTAACAAAAAAATATCTTCAATCATCTCTGCCAATTATAATAGTGGATCGTTGCATCGATGGCTGCAAATTATCGCGATAAAATGTAATCAAAATTGTATTTACTTGGAAATGTTCTATAGAATAAAGCCTCATTCTAGCAGCATAGCAGCAGCCACAAAGTCATAAACCCTTAAAGAGCATTTGCTATTGCTTTGAGTGTAGTGATTGATAATTTTTGAGATATTCACTTTTATGTCTTTATGTACAGTCATTAAAGCTAAAGACGTTAGCCGGTCTTCACCTGTGCTGTTGCGCGCGTAAATCTTCAGTCTCTTCAAAGTCGAGAATGAGCTTTCAACGGAAGATGTGGTCACTGGTATTATTGCCAAAATTGTAAATAGAGTTGTCAGATTGGGAAATATTTCTCGACCTAAAAAATGTTATGTGTCGACAGCATTCTTTGGAGAGCCTGTAGCTTTCCAGTGTGATGCCCAAAGGCTCCATTCCGTTTCCAATATATCTCTGCTGGTGTGCTGCATATCATCCTTGTAAAACTCTAAAGCCGGTAACAAGTCGCTAAACCTTTTGTTGACAGTGTTTACTGGGATTAAACAGTCAAGTACTCTTAATAGATCCCTATGGTTTGAAAATCTCCCTTTCAATGAAGCTAATCTCGTCCAAATAAGGATAGAACACAAACCGGCGGTAGTATTCTTCTGGGGTTTCGGTTTCAACATTTGCTATGTACCTCTGAGTGTTGTGTCTGTTCTAGATTTAAATAGAGTAATTAGTATATAGGCGTATAACCCGAAAGGGTAGTAAGACGCGGTGTTAATTTTTAAAAAAGCTACTCGGTGAGTTTTCGTCTTAATATTCGGGGCGGGGGGCTCCCGGGCCGCCTTTCCCTGGATATGCCCTCGGTGTGAGGAGATAGTGTGGGTGAGAGAAAGTTAGAGAGTATGTGTGAGAGAGAGAAAATATGTGAGGAAAAATGCGTTATAAGGTGTGTGAGAAAGTGAGAGTGTAAAATTTTGGCAGATATACTGTGTGAAAGAGAGAGAAGCTGTGGGGCCATATGAGAGAAGGTTTGAGAGAGAGAGAGTTAGGTAAGGAGGGATTAGTTTAGAAAGAGAAAATTAGAGTGAGAGAGTTAGAGAAAGTTTAAGAGAGAAATTGGGTAAATGAATTTGAGAGAAACAGAGTTTGAGAGAGTGAATTTGATAGAGAGAGATTGAGAGAGAGTGATAGGGATTTAAAGAGTTTGAGAGAGAGCTTGAGATAGAAGTAGTTTGATAAAGAGGGAGTTTGAGAAAAAATGTGTCTAAAGAGAGGGAGTTTGAGCGAGAGCGTTTGATAAAGAGATTCCGTTTGAGAAATTATGTGATAGATAGTGTGTTAGAGAGGGATAAAGGTTTAGAGAGAGAACGATAGAAGATTATATAAGAAAGACTGTGTTAAATACATGAAAGTAGCCTATATGTAGTTTCGCTTTTAACCTGTCAGCTAAATTTCTTCGCCTGGTAAACCATGTTTTATAGGTTTTTTTTTACCTTGTATTACTACCCATTCGGCTTATACGCATATTTTTTACTGGTATGAATAAAGAAGGTTGAATTTGAAGGAAATACACACTCATTTGCCTTATGAGAGCTTATACAAGTTTTAATTTAAAATATCCTCAGGAAACCCAACTGGGAGTCAAGCCCCAATCTCTTCGTTATATGCAGTCCAGTCTATTTCGAGGGTGAAAACTTATATCAGGTGCTCCCAATCATTTTAGACCAATGGAGCCCTTGAGTGTAAAAAAATAAATGCTGGAGCCCTGATAATTTTGTTTAAACTAATATTATGAACATTCATTAACGACAGTTAAATTTTACAAATATAAATTATAAAACAAACGGAAAAAATCACATGTAACATGTTCTGGCAGCGTCTTTGGCAAACTTTCTTTATACAGCCTTGTTACAAATGGGCAATAATAATTACTGATGTTAGTTTATAGTGTGAGAAACAAATCATATTCTATAACTCCTTTACGGAGTCTGAGATAACCATGGCGGTGACGAAGACCTCCTTAGATCACAGTTTAAAAAACGCTGACTTATGCCGCGATCACGATCAACTTAATTTTAACTTAAAGTAACGTCTCTTAAGGTTCACTTAACTTAAGAAAACAGATGTGTAATCACGATTCATGTAACTTAACATAACAACTCAAGCTAAATATCTCCATTCTAGAGTATCTATTTTTTTTATCTGTAATTTTTACTGTAGGTAAAGTGATGATTTGAGCGTTACAGTTTCAATCAATATAATTAATATATATTATTTAAAAAAATTGGTAAATTTAGCTTTCCTACTTTAGTTTAATTATTGTATTCATATGTCTGATCACTAGAATTTAAGCTAAAGAGTAAACCTTGGTCATAAAACCAACAAATGAATTACTAAATAGCCCTGTAGACGTCACTCGCATAATGATTGGCTGTTTAGATCACGTGATACCCTAAATGTAATGTTCACTTAACGTGAAAGACCTCCCATGACATCTATTACGTTGAGTTAACTGCATCGTGATAACGTTCATTTAAAAACATGATAAGAACCTTTACGTTAAGTTACGTTAAGTTAACCTTAAGGGAACTTTAAGTTGATCATGAGTCCGGCACTAGGCAGGTGACAGACTGACGTTTTGGTCCCGTTTTTGTCGCTGTGACACAAACGCTGCGACAGATTTTAAAACGTCGTTGTGAACGTTTCTTGAACGTATCGACCCCTCTCATATGTCGCAGCAACCAAAACGCGACCGAAATGCGACCAAAACGTCAGTTTGTCCCCGACTTTAGATCATTCGACTATAGCCACTATAATTGCTGAGAGGACTGCAGGTCTAATGGAGAAAAGCTTTATTTTTACTGTCTCTCATTTAACTGTAGCCACATCTTCTCGCTCTAAGTTATGTCTGAAGGTGGTGTTCTGGGGTAAGAATTAGCTATTGGTGACCTTGACTAACCAGTGTTGTAAAATTTGACTTATATTTGAGGGGAGTTGACCCCACAAAAACGAGAAAATGACAAAGCTGTTTCCCAATAGTAGCCATGCAGTAGTTACCCCCTGCCCCCACACTCGATGATATCCAGTGTACCAACTGCCGAAGCGCGTAGAAAAAAAAATTAACTTTATTATTTTACCTTCATAGCAGATTTATATATGTTTAAATTGATATCTTGTTAGTAACGCTCTCATTGGTCACTTACTTCTCCTCCCCTTCGCTCTCCTCCTTGGACCCTGTTAACCTAATTTTGCGCGACCGGTCACTTGAGTCACATCCAAATGTGGCCATCTTTGTCTTCCCGCTCACCTTCGAACGGATTCGATATGTTATGTTAAATCTATAATTGACAGGGATGTCCTGACATTTCTCCACATCTTTTTTTTTGTCACCACATCTCACTATCCGTTCGCGTTATACGCATATGCACTAATTACGCTAGTGTTCTAGGAATGAGAGACTTTTAATTTAGGAGAAATGAACCCTCATTTGCATGGATAGAGAGTTGGAAGCCATTCGAGTAAAATCCCCCTCAGTACACCCTAACTAAATTCGAAACTCTTATCTTCCCGTCATTGGCAGTCCAATTTATTGCTAGAGTGACGACTTATTTATTATCTATATCAAGGTGTGGCCGCTTAACGCAGTGGTGAGACGCGTTAAAGATGTCCAGAAAACAAGCGTTATATAGGAAGTCGTTTGTAATTTAAAAATAAAGTTCAAACCAAAGTTAGGTGAAAGACAATTTAAGTTTTATGATTTAAAAAACTATAATATGCAGAGGTGAAATTAGTTTATTTTCAAAGATGTATCAAGTTAAGTTTCACTGTCGTAAGGTCAAAGTAAATATTTATGAATATAGATCTAGCCTTCCTCTAAAAATGTAATTTCTAAACAGTGTTATAGAAGAAAATGTTAAGATAACTGATCATTTTATTGGTTTTGAGTCTTCATAACTACCATTTTTGAAATAAATAAAACAGTGTAAATATATTTCACTTCAAATATGTCCCCAGTCCTAGAGTTTAGGTATTAATTTATCGGATATCACCCCGAAGCGTAGGGCATGCCAACTAAATCTCATCTGGTTTGAATTACCAATGACGTGAAGATCTAGGTACGAATCCCGACCAGGTGGTCTGGAGGTGGTTTTTCCTAATAACATATCCAGGCTAACGCGGGTGCATATCCTCTCATATATACTACTCTTCCTTACATGTAGATTTATTGATTAATAACTATAGATATTTTTTCTGTTAATCTTGTCTTACTACCCATCTGGGCTATCCTTATATCTATATTAACCTGGCAGAGATTAATGGCATATAATTAAGATAAAATGTTCCTGCATTTTCGTGGAGGTAGATTGGAAAACCTATTAGGAATAACCACCCCAGTATATCCAGTTGGAAATAAAACAACGAAATCTCAGACCCCGGTAGACTAGACAAGATTAAACTGGCGCCATTTTCGCACTAGCCCAACGATGCTGTTAGCCATTATGTAAAAAAGAATTATAAACTCGCTAATAGTAAGTACATTATCTATTCGTATCCATTTGCATCGATGGGCACGTGGGCTAGGATTTCAACTTCATGTTGTTTGAATTTTGTCGCGGACAGGAATTTCGGGCTCAAATTATAGCCGTTTAAACTGGGGGTTGACTTTTTACTAATTGATTTAACCCTCTTTCTCCACAAAAAAATAGGATGGATTATTGTTAAATTCTACCTTATTTAACCTAAAATCATTAGTGGAAGCTATACGGAGGGTCCAGGAGGATATTAAGACATAACGTTGACAATAAAATACTTCAATATTTGTAGACACCAGATGTGTCGCTTGAGGCTCCATCTGGTACACCCCTGGTTTCAATCAGGCGCGCCTACAACCTCTCGCGAAGTGGGATCAGAAGGCTTCTGGCATCGCCGCAAACACACACACGCACATAAGCTCACACACGCCAGTCCTCAAGACACGTCTCCTCCACTTCTTGTTTCTTCTGCTCCAGATGACTCCCGCTAGTATCTCTATCCTACCTGTCCTAGCTATTTGCGCAACTTTTCTCGTTCCCCCTTAGGCCGTTCTGCATATGAGGACATTAAGAGTGTGTTTACCTAATTTTCTGCTAGCTATTTGGTATTATTTAACTAAAGTAGTATGGTTCTCCGCACAAACTTTCTCGCTCCAAACCAAAAAATTGATATAATTTAAGATCGTAAGAGTTGATAAATTAAATAATATGTACAGGTGGTGGAAAAGTCAGTTTTCTCTCGCATAATAAATTATTATTATTATTATTATTATTATTAACACCGCGTCTTACTACCCGTTCGGGTTATACGCACTTACGCTAATGTGTAATGGTAGGGTGATTGTGAGATGAAATGGAGGACCTACAGTTTAACGTGGAATCCGAACCATGGTGGAGGCCTGGCATTCCTCACATTCACAAGATGTCTTGTCAGAGGTGTAGGAAGGGTTTGGTAATCAGATAAATCTGTGCCCCATCCCACGTCTTCGGCCAATTACCTGTTAAGGTTATACGCATATATGATAGCTACTCTAAAGGGATAGATATTAGTAAGAAAGCATTTTAGGGGTAGTTTACCAGCATTTGCATGGAAATAAAGGGGAAAACCAGTATAACCGACCAGCATTGCGTTACAATCTCCCTGTCAACATCAGATCGGTCTAAATAATATATATATTGTTGCAGAAGCCAAACAGCATATACATTTAAAAAAATGTAGACTATTACAACAACAAAAAAAGAGAAAAAGTGAGAGTTTTCCCCTCCTAAGAGCATATGATTCAACTGTCCGTCTCCCCGATCTCAATTTAAAACATATATTTGATAAAAGCTCAGAAGCTATTGGTTTTATGCAAATATATTTCAAATAAAATTGTTTTATATTTAATAATATTACAACTTTGAAGTGATAGTTATTTCGTATATTTTATAGTCGCGGAGATATTGTAAGAATTGGAAATAATTCAATCTAATGTATAGTACTCTCAAACTAATTTTCGTTGAAAAATTAGATGCATTTATTTATTTGCCTGGATATAATTTTTAATAAAAATCGTTGAAACCGATTTTGAGCAAATCAATTTTTCCACTTTTCACCCTTAGTTAAACTACCCTTAATTTTAGGGTTAGATTGATAATTCCAAAAGACCCTTTACGGTATCTTATGAATACCATAGGTACCCAGTTTCACCCTTATCCGTTTAGGCTCTAGGTCCATTGACAGAAAAATAGCATTTCAAAAATCACTTTCTCGGGATCAGATCATTAAATGTTGACACCCAACAGAATCTCGATTTCAATTTTTTTTAACGATCAAAATATGTTCTCCCTTGAGGAGTCACGAGGAAGTAAAAAAAACCCACTACCATTCTGACCATTTTGTGCAGCTAGTTTTTTACACAGCGTTTTACTACTAGTCCGGGTTAGTCAATTTCTCTCCTCCACGTAATACTATACGAGATACCCGCATTTAGTTACACCGGTAGAGTAGAGAAGATTAAGATTTAATCCAAAAGGAATGTATTCACATGTGTAGGGAGAGAGAGGTTGAAACCATTTAGTAAATAAAAACTTCCATTGAGATCTATACACGAATTAATACCCTAAACTCACTGTCATTTACAAACTAAACTAGACGAGCCTGACATAAAGACTAAGTGTCCACCAATGCAATTACTTTTTGTTTGATTTATAGGTAGCTAAATATGAATCTTTTGCAAATAAGAATTAAGATTCATCAATTATATCGTGTGAAAATAACTATTCCCAATGACCTAGACAGAGGGGGAGTAAGAGAGTTCCTAATACTTGAATTATACTTACATAGCTAGATAGAGATAATTTTCATATTACTGAATCATAAGGGAATAAAATGTTTTCACTAAGACTTTTATTACAATAAAAGTAAGTTTTAACATATGAAGGGCACGGGGAAAAGAGGGTGAGGGTCCAATTTTAACTCAAATTTATTTAGTCCTTCCATCTGTTAGACGCTCAAGAAAACACCCTTCATCCCTATATGGTCTACAACATATCCGATATTAGTGACACATTCAACCACCAAGCTCTGTTATCGACAACTTCCTGTGAGAATAGAACTATAACCCCTGTTATTGCTTTGTTGTAACTAATTTGATAATATTTCTGGTCTTTGGGATGAATTAAAATAAAATAGAAACGCTAAAACTTGGAATATTTTGGCTGCATTTGTTGGTCCCATTTAAATAGTTGAAAAAAGTGAGGATTTTTTTTGTTCAAAAGGTAAAATTTTCCATATTATATCTTTATACATATTGGATCAGTTTGTTGTTCTCGTGAGAGCATAGGCCCATATCTTATTTCTGGAGATATACTCTCAACGTCAAGAAATGACCGGACAAAAAACTGGCTCGTGACTCGTTAGATCTTTGCCCACTTAACTAATCACACGCGATGACACTATTTTTATTTGCCAATTTAAAACGATATCTTTCTTAATGCAAAACATTAATTTGGACGTCATTACAAAATATCACTATTAAAGATATAATTAACAACACGCTATACTTAATTGCAACATATTTGTATCTGGATGGCTGTTGTTTTTTTATTCGGAAATACGTTTTATTTTCAAATTGAAGGATAAAAAATATTTATCAAGCTCTCAAATTGTGGCGTGAGTAATATTATACTCAAAATAGACCATAGCTGCTCGTGAGATGTATCCAAGGTCAGAAAGGCTTGATTGGACTGTACTAGTAAATAATTTCCTCCCCTCATGACGTATCCATTTAACTGACTACACATGTGGTAAGTGAAGTGCAGAATGTTAGTACTTTGGGCCAGTTTCATAGTCAAATTTAGTACGTCTCAATCTTGTGAATGTGGGGAATGCCAGGCCTCCACCGTGGTTCGGATTCCACGTTAAACTGTAGGTCCTCCATTTCATCTCACAATCACCCTACCATTACACATTAACGTAAGTGCGTATAACCCGAGCGGGTAGTAAGACTCGGTGTTAATAATAATAGTACGCCTCAAGTGCGGCGCTACACTAAGTACAAGACGACACCTACCTAAACCAGAATGGAATGGGCCAGTTTCCTATGCGAGAACGGCCCATTCCATTCGAGTTGAGGTAGGTGTCGTCTTGTATTTAGTGTAGCGCCGCACTTGAGGCGTACTAAATTTGACTATAAAACTGGGCCTTTGGCTTTAAAATGATGAGTTTGAAATTGAATGGGAGAAAACAGTCTACTAGTACACTTAAGTCACGTGAAGTTTCACCTGGAAACAATCCAGAAGCCTCCATTAAGAATCAACCTATTGGTATAAAGACATTTAAAAATAAAATATGGTTTAACCATTTAAAAACTACAACAATTGTATGTTTAATTCAAGATTCAGGCTCTGTGTGTAAATCATTTTCTAAAATATTACGTATCTATTACTATTATTATTTTCACCCGGGTTAACCACATCCTTACGCTAATTAGGTAAGGGGTAAATAAGGTCAAAATATGGAGGAAATATACTTGCATTCGTGTGTGGAAATGAGCAAATTGCATTTTTAAAATATCAATTAAGTGGCGTGCTGCCAGGGTAAGCAAAGCTTTTTAAAACTGTACTTGTGATATGTTATATCCCATATGGTCCCCATTTGACCAATCAGACGTAAGCTCTGCGCTACACAACTTCTATAGAAATGACCAATGAACGTCCTAATAAGTGATTAAAATATTTTACAAATACAATGAGCGTTCTAATAAGCGATTAAAATATTGTACAATTACAATGAGCGCTCTAATAGGGGATTAAAATATTGTATAATTACAATGAGCGTTTTAATAAGTGATTAAAATATTTTACAATTACAATCTAAACTGAACCTTTTTACTCTGGCAACACTTAATGACATGACACTGAAAAATAAATCTTGGTACTTTAATCTAGAACTCGAGCCGCTACCTTCATCCCAAGATGAGACTGACACCTTTTGTCTGCATTCCAGGGTGTGCGGGATTCTATAATGCTCAAGTTTG
This sequence comes from Timema californicum, assembly GCA_902141385.1. Lineage (NCBI taxonomy): Eukaryota > Metazoa > Arthropoda > Insecta > Phasmatodea > Timematidae > Timema > Timema californicum. The sequence continues at coordinate 35,023 of CABFOW010000154.1, forward strand.
TAAAAGAATAATCCATGGGCTCCATGAATCTTCATTAAGAATTTCTTCTACTCCATTGGTTTGGACAAGCCACTTTATAACACCCCACTCAAAAGAGTAGCAGGTCCTCCCAAAAGATTGGAATGTGCACGTGGAGATGAATTAGACTTGGCACGAGACGCAATTTTTATCATGATGTAGGCTGGAGATCGTGTACGACATTCGTTAGAAGTCCTATTGTTCACTGATAAACATTTGTTCATTCATATTATAAAAGAAGCTACTAAATAAACATCGTGATGTGTTGTATGGAATAAAATATTATATATATATCAACCAAATAGACACTTCACCCCTCCGGTTCTATTCTGAGTCTTACTAAGCGTTCTTCCTGCTATTCGATTCTAGATTTGGCTGTATTAGATATACCGTCCTAGGGGAAGCTACTTTTGTTTTAGCACAGCGTCTTACTACCCGTTTGGGTTATACGCCTATTTACTAACTACGCTAATGGTTTTAGGGATTAGGGAGGTTATATTAATAGTAAGTGTACCTGCATCTGCGTAGAGAAAGAGATGAAACTATTATAGAAAGCCACCCTCATTACACCCGGCCGAGATTCAAACCTCGATATCACCGTCATTGGCAATCTACTCTACTGCGAGAGTCGCACGTTAGACCACGTGGCCACTTAGGCTGGTGGAAAGTTGATTAGTAATTCATGTGCTAATTATTATAATGAGTGTTTCTTAAAAGTAAACTAGATTAAATTTAGGATGTTTGAAAACAAAGTGCCTAGGAAAATATTTAGCCCAATGTGTATGAAGATAATGTGAGAGGAGAAGGCTACATAATGGTGAGCTACAAACCCTGTACACATCACTATACCTTGTTAGTGTGATCATATTTTAAAGTTACGGTGGGCAAGACATGTATTTATAATAGACGAACCGAGTTCAAGGTATTTATTGGTAGACGTAATGGTATGATAACATAATAAGAATGAATTTGAAAGAGCCAGGGTGTAATGAGGGAGACTGGATTCAATTAGTTTAGGATAAGGATAGGTGGCGTACTTTTGCAAGTGTGGTTATGAACTTTCAAGCTCCTCTTGTCNTTACCAATATCCTATTATATAGTAGATTTATGGTGGGGAAAAAGACCTTTCAGAAGTCAATTCCTACCGTGAATGGATTATACTTTTGCAAGTGTGGTTATGAACTTTCAAGCTCCTCTTGTCATAGAGAAAGATAGTGTATTTAAAGTGCAAGTTGCATCCCTTTTGCCAAAACCCTAAATTACTAGATCCATAGATTTCCTTATGTGAGGTAGAATAAAAATGTAAAAACAACATTTTTTTAAATTACTATACTTATTCTATTTAGTCTGGTTTTTCAGGGATGAGTAGGTTNAGAATAAAAATGTAAAAACAACATTTTTTAAATTACAATACTTATTCTATTTAGTCTGGTTTTTCAGAGATGAGTAGGTTTGTGTTATAATCCTGGTAGTATGTCTTAAAACGATATTTCCTAAAGGGTTTCCCACCCTCCCTATACGTAAATGTGAGTACATTTCAACTTCATTCATCGTCACTACAACGTTAAAGTAGTTAATAGGCCTATGTATGATTTTAATACAAACAGGTATTGAAACGCGTGGATATAATTAATTGATGGTTTACAATATTACTCATTTTATACGTATGTAATTTTTTTTATAAAATCTAAGGTTTTATTTTGGTAGTTCTTTCCATAATATTAACAGTTAATTCACCACCAAAGTATTTTAACATAATTATGATTAGATGGTATATACAACTTAAGTAGAGATACATTCAGATATCTCAGCATAAAGTAAAACAGTGTGCTTTGTTTATTTATCCACACGTCTCTCTTTACTTAATTGCAATTAATGAAATTAAAAGTGAATTTATCTTGCAACAACATATCCCTTATCTTCAATTTCTGATTTGATCCTGCTTCGCATGTTTCGAGATTCGCTTCGCAATTAAAAAATTTACCTTTGCACAATCCTATATATTGTGTGAGTATTAATTTTAAGATTTTTAAATTTAAATACATTTTAACTATACATTTAATGATGATCTGCAACTATCACAATCTATTTATTAACTCAAATTAAAAACAATAAAAATAAAATGAAATTTAAAATATATTTGAAAATAAATTAATTTGGCCATAATAACACTTTTTCATTTAATTTTGATATTTTTACATAATCTAATCATTCAATCATAACTGTCGCACAATATTTGTTTGTGGCCCAAAATTTCTAGTGTGTCCATACATCAACTAATTTGTTAAACTTTTGCTTCTATAAATGTAAATTTAAAATTCACATTCTAAGAGTGGTAAATGGATTCACGTGGTATTATATGTTATTTAATTTTTTTCACTCCTCAAATTATAATCTTATTAGCAAACGGGATGTATGCTAAATTATGTTTGTTTTTTATTTTAAAGAAAAAACTCGTGAAATATAGACCCCGTAATTATAATCAAGATATTGGTGAAATGTGAACCACGTCAGATGCCTGTAGATATGAAGTTCCACCTTATTATTATTTTATCTTCTTTCGATATAAACGTTTCTATTCCGTGTTTAGTTGAACAACAACCATGAGCAATATCTGAAAGAGAATTCGCCGACAAAATAGCACGGAGCTTGTCAGTAATTATTTATAGTGAGAACTACATACAATTATAGAGCACACGGCAAGAAGCGCCCAAGTCAAAACAAGACCATTCTAGAAAATGCATATAAAAAATATGCACTGCAATATACAATATAAAATTATTCAGTATATAAAACACATTATATACAATTCTCTACATATTTAAATATGATAGAAGTAGAATTAATAAAAATGTGCGCATAAATATTAATTTTATAATTATAATTTCAGACATTTTGATCTTACAAACCATACTTAGCCTTATCTGACAGCCAGAAAAGCCTCTCGACCTACTTGCGCGTATTCATACGTCCAATGATGTATTTGTATCTGTCACTTTTGATAGATGTTATTAATGCTTATAAAATAACCTTAATGAAACAGTAAAATCGTATTAATGTTTGTTGAAAAAAACTTATTTATTTATTCTTAGCTACCCTTTCTAAACAAATTAGACGGTTTATTAAACAAAATTAAATATAATGTGTATTTGTTGGTCTGTATACTCTATAACTCCAAAAGCAAGAAACCAAGAAAGCTTAATTGATGATACGTATTTAAGGGAGCCTAAGAGTATGCACCTTGGGAGTATTTTTTTAAAAAAAATTGATTTAGTACGATACTGATGTCTTAAGAAACATGAAAAATAATTATTTATTACTAGCATCATTTTCTCTTTAATTTAGTGTTTTGCCTATCTAGATCATCAAGTAAAAATATCTACTTCAAATTCAAGGAGAAATTACATGAGATTATTAACCATAAAACTAAAAAAATAACAAAATTGCTAACTTTACGTGAGAAACGTTGGTAGCTTACAGCTAGTAATTAATAATTGAAGTATGTCTTGACTTATTATATGTTTCATAAGGACTTTGATACCATGCATTCATTTTTTAAACATTCTTTTTTTTATTCAATAAACTGCTTTAAACAAAATGTGTAATTTTTTTTCAGCGCTGCGTCTCACTATCAGTTCAGGCTATACGCATAAAGTACGAACCACGCTAAAATGTTCGGAATTATAAAGACTTAATTTGGAGGAAGTGTATCCAAAATTGCGTGGAGGGCTAGTGGAAAACCATGTAGGAAAATCCTACTTCAATAAATTTGATTGAGATTCGAACTCCAATTTCCCCGTCACCGGCGGGCTATTGTGAAAGTATTGCCTTACACCATTCAACCACCGAAGTGGGTATTTGTATTAATACTTGCCTTTTACTTAACCTAAGCTATTTTGACTAAAGCAAAAAATACCGGTTTAAAAAATTGAGTTTTTGGGTTCATCACATTAGATTTTAAGACTAATTTTTTTAAAATCAATACGTCAGTGTTTGGGGCAGTGAATTAATAAATTAATAAGTTATTTAAATTATTCATACCTATTCCATGTATCGACATACTGGCATTGAAGTACCCGGAAATACCTGGGAGTAGTATCTTAGTAAAATAGATTTAAAAAAGGTGTAAAAAGTGTAAAAAGAGCAAAAAGGGTTAAAAACTAGATCTAAACCAAATAATTTTAAAGGACAGAAAGGGTAGGTAAAACAGCTACAAAAGTGTAAAAAGAATTAAAATTATAAAAAGGAAATAAGGGAAATAGGAGGGGGGAGGTATTATATAAGGGTAAAGAGCGAAAAAAGGATTTTAAAAGAATTAAAAATTGAAGAAAGGGTAGGTAAAACAGCTAACAAGTGTAAAAAGAATTAAAATGATAAAAAGGGAAATAAGAGAAATAGGAGGGGGGAGTTATTATATAAGGGTAAAGAGCGAAAAAAGGATTTTAAAAGAATTAAAAATTGCAAAAAGAGTTAAAGAAAAGGGTTGTGATTAAATCCAATCAAAATAATTTTAGCTAATTTTACCGTAATTACCCAGTTCAACGTTAAGCTTTAGCCATGCACCTTTTTTAACCAGTCTACCCCACTTACTCTTTAACCCTTTTTTAACTATTTAGCCCCTTTTACTCTCTTTATCCTTTCCACTCCGTTTACGCTTTTTACCCTATTAGTCTGTTTACACTTTTCTACCCTTTGACCTTTTTGACACTTTTGCTACTTTTTAATATCTTACCCTTTTATTTATTTTACACCTTTTACGCATTTTAAACTCTATAGCCATTTTAACGTTTTTGCTCTATGTGCCCTTTTCCCCTTTATGCTATGTTCACCATTTTGGTCCTTTCTGAACATTTTTGCTATTTTATACTCTCTCAGTCATATTGCACTTTTCTATTAGATTACCTTTTTGTCCTCTTTACCATTATAGGCCTTTTTGCACTTTTTACACCCTTTTATAATAACTATCTGGCCTAGTCTCTGAGAAAAATTTTAGGACTAAAAGGTTAAAAAGGTGTAAAAAGTACAAAAAGTAATAAATGGTATAAAGTTTAAAGAGTAGATCTAATAAAAAAAATTAAAGAAAGAGTTAAAAAGGGTAAGTAAAACGTTAAGAAGAGTAAGTAAAACATGAAGAAAAGTAAGTAAAAAGGTTAAAAAGTGTAAAATAGATTAAAAGGATATAACTGCCAAAAAGGGCAAAGAGGTTTAACAAAATTAAAAAGGGTGAAAAGGGTAAAAAATTAAGAATATAATCAAAGTTTTAAAATCCCGCCTTCCAGGTGCACATGTTCGTTACCATAACAAGCATCCGACAACTGTATAGAATGTATTACTAAATCTACCTCATGGTGTAAATATATATTCATTTTTTCAGTTTTTAATTAATTTAAATAAGCAAATAAAAAATTTCCAATTTTAGCTTTTGGGTGCATATTATGTTTGTACACCGGGGCTACTAATTTTTAGGTTTCAGTCCTCTGCGTGCAGTAGAGTTTAGATATCGTGGAACGCTCATGACATACAAACAAACACTTAATTTTAATTGCATAGATATTTACTGCAAGTAAAATTTTCCAGTTACTCTAATTATTAAGGTGCGGCAGGAGGGAGCGCAAGTATTTTTACAGTTTTTATATAATATAAATTTGTTGACAAAAATAAATTAAATATTTCTCCAGTAGCAACATAAAGTTTAGTTTTCTGCGCCTGCTAATATCAACAGATCTTGAATATCTGTCAAGGGTGTCTTGAAATGTTGTCAGATATTCAAGATCTGTTGATATGAGCAGGCGCAGAAAACTAAACTCTGTGTTGCTTCTGAAGAAATGTTTTATCTATTTTGACCAAAAAAATGTAATGCTAAAAAAATTTAGAATTAATTACGCCCCCTTCTGCCGCACCTTAAGAGTTCATTAATATGTTTAGTTGTAAACTAAAATTTTAAAGTTAATTTGTAAATTAAGTTAAATTAGTAATATTATTTATCAAATTAAATTAAAATAATCTAGTGGATGCATGTATCGCTGTTTATATATCATACAATTAATTTGTTACATAATTTAAAAACTGTTTGATTAAACCATATTATTTTGTTTTACAAACGTTGTCAAAATACGTTGAAATCAATTTTTATTACTGTTCATTAAAAATGTGCCAGCCCGTAGGAAATGAAACGAGCATTGCTACTTTTTGCACTAATACCTACCATTTCCCAAGTGTATGTCAAAACTGCGCATGCGCCGCTGATAAGTTTGCCGACGTCTCTTCGTGCTGTTTTGCAACGCACGTCCTCGGGAGAAGAAGCGCCTCCAGCACGCTTTTAAGAGGGTCCTTACCATATTGGAACGAAGATTGTATTTCTAAACCATATTTTGTTAATCTTTGGTTCTGTTTGGTGTGAAACTCGTGAATAAACGAACAAGCCTGCAATATAAGAAATAGTTATATTTATTTTGACTAAACATTTAAAATCAATGCAATTGTATATTATGGATAAATATATTTTATTCCAATATATAATTTAATTTTTTATAGCAGATGGGAGGACATTGATATATTTACCTACTTTTAGAATTTTATTATAGTTTTGGAATAAAATTTCTGTTCCGAGCTAGAATGTAGGTATTTTTCTAGTCTTATGCCAGAAATCAGATCATTTTAGATTTTGATATATTTAAATCAAGTACATCCCGCCTCGGTGGTGTGGTTGGCTAACGCGCTAGTCGTGTTGAACTCGACTGCTGAGGACCGGGAGATCGAGGTTCGAATCTCGGTCGGAGGAACTGGGGGTGGTTTTTCCTGAATGGTTTTCCACTCTTCCTCCACGCAAATGCGGGTTTACTTCCTCTAACTCAACCTTCCCAATTCCTAATCCATTAGAGTAGTTAGTACTTAAAGCGTATAACCCGAACGGGTAGTAAGACGTGGTTCAATCCTCGGTCCCGGAAAATATTTATCTGATTACCAAACCCTTCCTTCACCTCTGACAAGACCTCTTGTGAATGTGAGGAATGCCAGGTCTCCACCGTGGTTCGGATTCCACGTTAAACTGTAGGTCCTTCATTTCATCTCACATTCACCCTACCATTTGCACATTAGCGTAAGTGCGTATAACCCGAA
>CABFOW010000154.1:42680-64247 GCA_902141385.1 Timema californicum
CCATACAAGGGAAATAACATAGCTTATCAGTGAAATAACATAGCATACCAGTGTCATAACATAGAAATATTAGTGGCATATTCCTTCAAACTAGTCACATAGCAAAGCAATGGCATAACATAAATATTGATTTTTGAGCACTGCGTCTTACTAACTGCTTGGACTAAAATTATATGCACACGAAAGGAATAGGTAAGAGGAAGGCATAATTTAGAAGAATTGTGACCAAATTTGCCTTGAAGAAGAGTAAACTCATTTAGAAATAAACTTCCTTGGTTTAGCCATCTGGTATTTGAACCCAGATCTCTCCATCACCAGCAAATAGGACCATATGAGGATAACGACTTAGTTTGCGTGATCACCAACGCGAGTAAAAGTACACATAGCGTGAGTGGCATATCATGTCATAGTTTAGTAAGATACAGCAAAAAAAACTGCTTTCAATTAAATAACATAAAATTTGTATGAATGTGACTAAAATGTTTTCATTCGAGTGTGTAGAGGTTTCTTTTTTCTAGAAATATACTGAATAAAGTACACTTGGTTAGGGGGTTTTAATCCGCATATTTACCTTGGAGTTCCAATTCTTCCCATTGATGTATTAATAAACCTCTTGTGTCTAGGATCACAAGTCACTCAATATTTCAATATACTAACTCCACTCTCCCTCCACGCAAATGCGGGTTCACTTCCTCTAATTCAACTTCCCCATTCCTAATCCATTAGCGTAATTAGTACTTAAAGCGTATAACCCGAACGGGTAGTAAGACGCGGTGCTAAATAATAAAAAATAATAATAAATATACTAACACCAGTGAGAAAGTGGACTAAGGTACAACCAGTGTCATATGGTAAGAGTTGATGGTAATGGAAGAGGTCAAGGTTCGAATCCCTACCACGTGGGGAATTATTCACAGTGGTTTTCCACACACTCTACGGAAAATGTTGTTACTTTTTATTAGTTATAGTTTCCTCATATATGTCCCGTTAATGTGAATATGTGGAAAAACCGGACGGGTAGTAAGACACAGTTCCCTGAGGAGGAAATAATAAACTGTGCAAAATAGTGTCGATTCATACGTAATATTTAAGTTATTTTTATCAAAAAATCATCTTTATTTTTTTGTTGCTTGAAAGAATCAAGTAAGTTGTAACGAGTACGTGAATTACAGCCTCCATTAATGCCCAAAGGGTATGGTGAATGTCATAATTACTAGACTAATCGACATAATTTCTGGATCGAAAATCCAACGTGCTTCCTACATGACAAGGATAACATGTCAGCACACACAAACTGGCTTTAAATTAGTGTCAACACGCAAAGTAACTAGCAATAAATGAGTGTTTTACCTCTCTCCTTCGGATAGAATGACCTCCGAACGAAATAAACTAGTGTCACGTCGCAGATAAAATTATGTGACAGGCAAAGAAAGACGTTGACATGAATCCGTTATTATAAAAGTGTTTATGTCATTGCGTGTGCGTGTCTTCGGGTAATTTTGTTTCCCACAGTGACTTAGTATCCATTTAGATTATACGTATGAATTAACTACGCTAACAAATAGGGATAAGAAAGGTATAATATTAGACTAAATGAACATGCATTTTCATATAGGGAGAGTGGGAATCCAGTTACGAAAAATTATCCTGATTCCTGAGACTATCGAACCTCGATCTCCCTATCACCAGCAATCTAGTATAACATGAGAGTAACGCATTAGACTATTCGAACACCGATGTGGGTCATTCAGTAGCAAAATTGCCCTTTAATGCAAATAAACATAATTAATAATTATATTACTACGCGTGTGTGTGGTTGGTCAAATGGCAAGTGAAGGGAAAGGAACAGCACACTTGTACAGTCCTTCCAAATCTTGTGCCTTAAAAAGTTTTATTTAATAGCCCTTCTCCCCCCACGGATAGCGCGTAGCACAGGTAGGTAAAATTTATCTACCCACTTTTGTGGTCGAATGGTCTAAGGCGCTACTCTCGCAGTAGATTAGACTAGCTATCGATGAGGGGGAAATCGAGCATAGAATCTTGGTCGGGTGTACTGAGGGTGATTTTTCCTAAGCGGTTTTTCATTCTCCCTCCACGCAAATGTAGGTAAACTTCCTATGAATATAACCTTTCTCATCCCTAAAATCATTCGTGTAATTAGTACACAAGCGTATAACCTAAACGGGCTGTAAGACGCGATGCTAAAACAAAAATCTTGAACAAGACGTAACATAGGGCGCGGTTTTATATATTCTTAGTTAGAAAATAATTAAATTAAGACAAATAAAACGATTTTACCATACCTTTACAAAATACTGCAATATTGAGAAATAATTATTTTAAAAGAAGAAACTATATCACTGTTTCCTATTTTACTTTTTTCAATTTGAAGAATTTAGTTATCCAAACATTTGTATGAGGTGTTAAAGCATAATATTATATATTGTGTATCAGTTAATCATCATTTAGATGGGCTCTTAAGGGTCCTGTAACTTGACGCAATTTTTATTATAGAAGAACAATACCTACAACGTAACTTAACTCTAGAATATACACAACAATTAATTCCCAGCCATTGATCTAGCCCTGTGAATGGGTGAGCGCAAATTGCACCTGTGGCAAATTTTTAGGGCATGCCTGAAAAGTAAACTGGGTCCCTCAACCAAGCTAACAGACTTGCTACCAGTTAAGCTAAGGTGTGCGACGATGTATTTATCTCTGAAATAAATATTAATTTTAGTGTACCTTTTTAGTCTAAATAAATTTAACATTTTAACTGTGCTAGCAGCTGATCCTTTATTGAAACGGTATATGTTTGGAAGGAGAGAAGAATAAATATAAAGAGGGAAAATGTATGAATTAAGTGGTTCTGCCTGTTATAACTTCGTTAATGACGATATTTATTGTTTACTTAGAGTGAAATTGTGTTTTATATTATGAATAATTAGGCGTGTATGAATGTCATTTTTTAAATAGAAGTCGAAGCTTAAGCCAAAATAAGGTTATTGTTAATGTTTCATTGCCCTTACTATTTTAAAAATATCCTTTTGCATCTACTTGAGTAGAAATATTTCAAGACAGTAGCAAAGTACATTATGTTATTTTTAGTTAGCACATCTGAATGTATCTATAATAGTGTTACATCTTTTAATCACTAATTTGTATTAAAATAATATTTAGTAGCTGACCTAAAAATGATTATATGTTGAAATGTATCGTAATTAGTTAGGTGTTTCATAAATGATCAAAACATAAAAATGTTTGCATAGTCTTTGGACATTTTTTGAAGATGAGGTTGCTTTAGGTGTCGAAGTCAATGCAAAAGATATTTGGCCTTTCAATTTGACTTCACATTTTGAGCTTCTCACACGTCTATAAATAATATACAATTATAGATTTCGTATAGTGGCATTGTAGTCGAAATAGGTGACCTGGTGGTCTAGGGGTAAGGTGTCAGACTTCTATGCTGGCGGCCAGGGTTCGATCCCCGGTCCCGGCAAAGATTTATCTGATTACCAAACCCTTCCTTCACCTCTGACAAGACATCTTGTGAATGTGAGGAATGCCAGGTCTCCACCGTGGTTCGGATTCCACGTTAAACTGTAGGTCCTCCATTTCATCTCACAATCACCCTACCATTTACACATTAGCGTAAGTGCGTATAGCCCGAACGGGTAGTAAGACGCGGTGCTAATAATAATAATAATGTAGTCGAAATAATTATATAAAAAGACCACTTGCGTAGAACCTTCCCCAGGATAGGTATCCTTTATAAAAACCTCTAGAAGGTCCAGAAAGGAGTGTCCCAGGTTCTCCTTTTCCTAGTTTCTTTATGGTATGCCACGTGGACACAGAGGCCTTAATTGTGTTTTATCACCCGTTCATCTGTCTCTACCCTCACAAGACGAACATTATAAAATACATTTCTGTCACCGCGTCTTACTAACTCTTTCAGCTTATACGCATATGTGACAATTACTTCAATGTGTTAGAGATGAGGAAGGTTAAACTTATAGAAAATGTGTATGAATTTGCCTGGAGGGAGAGTGTAAAACAGTCTAGGGGAACTACCCTCAGTACACCCAAGTGGGAAACTCAACCCAATTTCACCGTCATCAGCAGTCCTGTCTATTGTGAGAGTGACACCTTAGATCAGTGGCCGGCAAACCACGTATCGCTGACTGATTTAATCTGGCCCGCAAAATATTTATCAAACAAACCAATTATGTTCATAAAAATAGACAAATAACTTTTTTTTTAATAATACGTTTAAATTTGTTGATCTAATTTTGTTTTCAAACCAGCACAACCAGATTTATTTAAACCCATACGGCCCGTGTTAATAATAGGTTGCTGACCCCAGTGGCTCCAACCATGGGACCATCGAAGCAGGTAAGGGTTTGTTAAAACTTTACATGTGATGTAGTTCTCACTCATCTAGACCTCCATTTGACCAATCATAAATATTCTATGCACTACACAACCTAAATGGTAAATGTATTTCTATGGATACCTGCCAATGAGTGTCTTAACGAGTGTTGATAATATTTCACATGCACAATTTAAACTAGCTCTGCTTACTCTGACAACACTTCACGGCAAGACATTAGTCAGCCTTACCAATCTTTTATTGAATCTTTAAATATATGGTATGCCAGGCGGGGTGAATCCTTTTAAGAATGGGTGCCCAAAACAACATTTTATAATATTAAATTTAGGTGATGCTTTAGAATTTTAATAAGATTTAGAAATTACAATCTATTATAATTTGTACATACATAAATACAAAATTAATGGTTTAGCAATGATAATAAGAGAACAAATTTATCTGCAACAATTTAAATTATTTTATAGTTTTATTGAAATCTTAGAGTCAGGAAAAAAATATTGGAAAGTGGTGAATACAACGTGACAAGAAAATCTTCTCGCGTCCACATTGTATACGTATGCCATAGGGTCGCCCCCCCCCCCTTTCACAGGCAGCGGCGGCAGCTATAGAATTGTTTCCAGAGCTACTAATAAATTGTTCATACCCTTTCGTTGTCAAACTATTCCATTTAGAACCGGTGCACACACATTTCTTCTCTCTCTTCATTATTATGTGTTTGGTCCAAATGGCTAGTTAAGAGGGAGGGAACAGTTCAGTCCCGTTGAGCACTGGCACACAACCCAGTAGACACCCCCGACGCGTGGGAGGGAATATGATTATAAAATGTGGCTCAGGCCAAAATGGAATAGAAAGTTATCAACATGCCCCTCGAGTTTTAAACAAGCTGTATTTGTAATTTATTTAAATACGAAAAGGAAAACTTAGCTCATTTTCAACTTTATACGTGAAAAGCAACAATTTTTAAATTAAGTCAAATTGTGAAAAATATAAATCGATCCTTCCTCAAACAAATAAATCTATATTTTAATGGTGTCACGACAAAACATTTCAAGATAAGTGGTTATGAATCTTCAGAGCTCGGTTCTAATAATAAATATTGTGTGGTGAGGATATATCCCTTCAAGTGAAGGAAGTGGGAAAACAAATGCGGCCATTAGTAAGTTATGCATATCAAAATTATTGGTAATGAAACATATTTTTTTTAAAAGACCAAGAAAGATAAAGTAATTGAAAAAGGAACGAAGAAATAATTAGTGGAAAATGAAAAAAGAAAATAGCTAATAAATGATAAAATGCAAAGAGCCTCTCAAACTTTGTAATGATATTCTGTGTCGCGTAGTTGAACCTTGGTGGCCTAGGGGTAAAGTGCACGCCTAGGACCCGTCATGTGCAACGGGGGTGGGGTTTTTTATATACTTTTCCCGCCCCTAACCTACTGATGGTACGTGCCTGTTCTCGAGAGCCCTTCGGGGCTGATGACAACTGTTTGTCCCATTATTTTTCTCGTGTATTATTCATGTTTAGTGTTAGATGTTTTAAAAATTATATAAACCCTTACAAACAAACTGGGTTCAATGGGGTCAACGGATTTTTCTTGAGTGATAAAACTCCGTAGAACAAATCCCTTTGGAGGGCAATTAAATCCGTTGGTCCGATGTCGATTAAGACATGTAAAATAACCCTGGAAGGTATGTTAAAATACCTTACCCGAAAAAACTGGTAGTTTCTTTCGCTCTCGCTCATAAACATTCTCGTGTGTTGATATAATCGGTGACTAGAATTTATGCGTTAAATACCTTAAACGGCACAGATTTATCTGATTACCAAACCCTTCCTTCACCTTTGACAAGACATCTTGTGAATGTGGGGAATGCCAGGACTCAACCGTGGTTCGGATTCCACGTTAAACTGTAGGTCCTTCATTTCATCTCGCAATCGCCTTACCATTACACATTAGCGTAAGTGCGTGTAACCCGAACGGGTAGTAAGACGTGGTGCTAATAATAATAATAATAATAATAATAATAATAATAATAATAATAATAATAATAATAATAATAAATACCTTAAATGAATAGTTTATCGCATCCTTGTATGGGAGAGTGATTTATTCCCCCCCCCCTCCCTTCCGTCTACAGTGTCTAGGGGAAGATGTTTCTAGTGATAATAAGAGGAGAGCTATTATTACTATAAGCACTCTAAGATTCAAACTAAGTGAATTGCACTTGTAGTAAACATCTATAGCCATCTAGAAACTAGCACGGGCTGCGACAAATATCCACATAATAATCGTAATTATAATTATCAATTGTTGGGTGTTAATTTCTTAGGTGGACCTGTAGCCAAAGTGTATCAATAAATAGAGGCTCCTAGGCCTTGGATAATCTACCTATTACTGCGAAACTGAGACTGTCTAACTATTACTCCTGCGCTGGGGACGACTAACATTTATTTATGTCTGCAACGTCATTAGACCCATTTTTCCAGTGGAAACTTATACTTAGAGACAGAGCCAGCGTAGCCACTGTGCCTACGCCAAACCGGTCACTACCAACATGTATCGGTGTCTGTGACGTCATTTGAGCCACTGCACCTGGTTAAACCTATACTTTTAGACAAAGAATACGTATCCACCACCCCATGTCTGGTTGACCATCGGTGAATGTGACGTCATTAGAACTATTGCATCAACACAAACGTCTTCTAGACCACACATGCATGGCCCCTTGCTAAGTCAATAACTGTTTAAGTGCTTTTTGTCTCTAGATTTGATGCACAGTCCTGGAGTAATAAACGTACGTTAGAGGTGCGTATTTTAACCATCTATGGTGCAGTTTGTCTGTGATCAAGTGGTGTCAAAGAAAAAAATATTATTCTATAATTAATAAAATTATACTATTAAATAATTTAACGACATAATATATAAGTTATATTCCTAGGACATTTATTATGTGTCTTCATCGTTTCATAATAAAATATTAGCAATCACTTTAATACCTGTAACTACTAATTACATTCATCACTCGCATAACCTCAGACGACTGAGAATAAAATAGAACATGTTTAATAATAATTATTGGCGACCGTGTTTGGTCAAAGCAAGGTCGTTAATGTAATCGGGTCACACCAGTGTGTCCCACCCTCGTTTATCTATCTATTCACCCCCAGCTGAAAAAAGAGGGAGAGCGCCAGCCATCTGTGGCGTAACATCTGAACACGTGACAACACAACGGACTGAAGGAGCGGAGGAAAAGGAAGAGCGAGTAAAATGGGAGGGGAGGATGATGTATGGAGCATGTAAATGAGCAGATAAACTAGACGTGAAGCAAAAAGGTCGGATTGTACTGCATCCACCTTTTAACCGGTAGTCAGTGACCTGAACAGCTCGTAAATTATTTTCTCGTTATACTCTCTTTAAACGTGTTTTTTTTTTAGGTTGTGTGTGATGCGTACATTGTGAGCGAACTATTCTTTTTAGTGAAAGCTATTTTGTTTACTGGTCTTGAGTATAACATATTTTTAATTGATTTCTTGGGACTGTCACGCAAAAAAATTGATCCTGAATTTATTTGATTTATTGTGAAGAATAAGAAAGTTTAAACTAGTATATTTTGCTACCACCTATACGGGCTATCAAATATTTACACTAATTTGGTGGATATGAGGAAAGTATAAATTTACAGGAAATGAACCCACGTTTTCAAGGAGGATAAAGCATTTAGGAAAAAACCACCCCTCAATACATTCGGCCAGGATTCCAAACCTGACCTCCTCCATCTTTAAAAAAACAGACTCAACTAGAATGAAGATTTTATCTACGTGATATATTAAGTTAATTTAAATCGTAGATACCTCAAATGGTCACTACAATTATTATAAATTAAATAATTACCTCTTAGTGATAGTACATTTTATGTTTCAAATTTGTTTTGTCAGTTAATGTTGGACCTTGCTTTACAAAGATTATTATATATTTACACTTATAGAAACTATTATAAATACATATAATGTAGAAAAACATAAATAAAAGAGTTACTACACTAGCCCCATGACTTATTTGGTGCTGAATGACAGCTCACAGCTGACAGCTGACGTCTTTGAAAAGTTACCAGACCAAATTATATATCCCTATGCCAAACCATATGATCTGTAAAAACATGTGTTTAGCAGCTGTCAGTTTTGACAGTCATAGTTTAGGTATATAGCTAAATGTTAACTGTTAGAAGTCAGCTGTGAGCTGTCAGTCAGCACCAAAGAAGTCATGGGGCTACTGTATAAAGTATTAATTTTATAACTGCTTAACTCGGAACCATCTGACTAGAGTAAGATATTAAGAGTGCATCCCAGGTCATATGAATAAATCAAAGTAGGTTTGGTCATTTTTTATATAGAATATAAGATTCCCATAGATTTTATGTGTGGATAGCTCAGGATTGATTTATTTACCATCATTAAGGTTTGATCTACAGTTTTTTGGGTGAATACTTAGCAGTTTAAACGATTATCTAAATTTAAAGAAAAAATAATAATTTGTTAACAGTAGCAATATCCCTGGGGGTGTACTTTTATTTTAATCCTTAAATGTGAAGTATCTCACGTCATAACAAAACCCTTCCATAGTAAGCATACCTTATGACTGAAAACTTTTCCAAGCTCTGTAAACTCACCTCATACGATTTCTTGCAAGCCAATCCCGTAAATACAAGTCCATTAGCACAGCTCTTCATGTATTTGAATGACAGGCTTGACGGAAATGTGGTCCAGAATCTACTCGTTACTTCTTGGTCACGCTGGCGAGTCGCCGACGATACTTAACAAGGTCCGTTAGTAGATATATGGCTTGGACACGCCAATAAATCTTCATTCTTTGAATACTGGCGTTTGTTATAGAGCAAACATTTGGAATAAAATAGGTTAGGAAAGACCAGTAGGCCTATTACTAAAAACAAACGGAAAAATATGTACAATTTTGGTATTCTGTTTATTTTTTACAAACATACATAGAATAGTATAAATCCCGTATTAGAAAATCAAACTTGTTAAAATGTGCATCGTAGCTTACTAGTTCAGGATATCCACATATTAACATTAATGTAATGTAGAAGTAGAGGAAGGTATAAATCAAGGGGAACTTTATTCTATTTTTCATGGATGGAACAACCCTCTGAATACCTTTCTCTACCACTCAGGTTAAATCGTTAATTATCTATGTGTTGAATATACTAATTAAAATAAACGGCATGACACAATAATTGTATATATTAACTCATATAATTTATTACAGTTTTAATTTTTTTTAATATTGACTTTCTATAAACTACCTTTAAATAAGATAATCAACATATAATCTATTTTGAGCCAAATCATTAAAGCTAGTTTCAAAAAATTAGTTATCAATAAACTACCCTTAATTTTATGGCTGGAATTAAAATCCCGATTTACCCTGAGGCATGATCATAATATCAAGTTTGAACTAAATCCATTGAATAGTTTCGGTTGTAGCCCCAAGAACAGATAGAATAATAATAGTAAAAACGCCACTTTTTTGAATTTTTAAAGTATAATTACATTTAACTGTGATATCACGATCAAATTAACTTTATTTATACCTCATACACACTTTTTTTTCATTCAGGAGATAAACTACATCAAGTTGCAATAAATTCATACTTATTTAGTGATAGTTATTGTTATCGATATAAATAAAATATATTTTAGAAAATAGTTGGTGCACGGATAAATTATAGCTGTAAATGTATATTTCGAAACAATCAGTCATATTTATTGAGCTATGAATAGATTTAACTAAAACTATACTTCCTACAAATTCTTTTTTTAAACCAATTATACTTAGTTTTACTTTTTTCTAAGATAAGGATATTACTGTTAAAATTGTCAATTTAAGACAACGTGTATCTCTTCCGTGCATGTGTCTGTACTTAAACATCGTTTGTATGTATGACGTGTACAACTACCAAGTTGCGAACACATTTTCGTGATATAGACCTATACTTGTTTTGACAAGAGCTGCAACGATTGTTTCCCTTTCATATGGTGATAATGGACTCGAGCTGAATTGCGTAAGTTAGCGTCGTTCTTGTGTACGGAGTTTTATTGTTAAAGAATCGATAGGGTTAGTAAGAAACGCATTTTTGTTAATCTTGGATCAGGATGGAAAACTATCGTCAGTTCACCTGGTTGGGTTTGAACTCTGTCCTATAAAGTAAGGCAGGTACAGTATACTAACCGAGTGACCAACGCTAGCTACTCAACGAAAGCCAAGCGACTAAATTATCCATGATTTATGTCAATACATATAAATTTACTTGGCTGTCAAGTTTCTGTGAATAAATTATCACTGCTGCTTTAAATAATTAAATTATTATCGACTGGACTATCGAACAGAATTAATTATTTTTAAGACATAATACGAGCTTAATTAAGTGAGCTAATTATATATATTATTTTTCTGTCACAAATAAATGGTTTTATTCAACACAAACTTTAAAAAATAGCTTATTTATAAAAAGATAAAATATACTCGTATCATATAAAGACATTTTGTTAATTGATATTATTCAAATTTTGTTAATACATGAAATTTAAAAAACACACCATAGAAACCATATTGTTTTCACGATTTTAAATAACATTTTAAAAATTTGCAACACGAGACAGTACGTGTATAAGGGTTACTGGCATGGATTTTGTGGCTATCTCTTGAATCAGGAAACTGGGCTTCCATTTAACTGGATGCAATGAGCCTTAAAAAAAATAGCTATCTGCATATTCAAACAAATCTAATAGGGACGAAGAAGGTACCTATAAGTTAGAGTAGGTGTTCATCAATTTGATTTGAGGGATCAAGGGAATACGAAATATAAAAACAAATCAATAAACCAGGCCAGGATTCACACCTCGACCTCATCGTTACCTGACAACAAGATCAGAATATATTGATTCTTTGGTACGTGCACCCATGTAGGTAACATTAAGGTTACTAGTTATTTAATCTAATGGGTAACGTAGAGCATAGGGCTCCCATATTCATGGGGAGGAGGAGAAACACACATAATGAAACTACACTAAGTAGAGCTGGCCGGGACTAAACCCTTAACTTGTGTTAGTGGCAATCCATTATAATTAAGGTAAAATGGAAGGGGACGCGAGAAAGGCCTGTGTTTTTGCAGTGTTTATTGCAAAAACTTTTTTGGCCAAAATTTCTCGAATAACTATAAAAGTGTCATGGAATTCAATAACAACTTTTTATCTACATTTAAAAAGTTAGTTAAATAATTCCACCACGTTCTTGACAGATATTCAGGAAATGTTGATATCAATTAAACTCTATGTTTGTACTAGAGAAATATTTGGTTTATTTCGACAAAAAAAAATGTTTGCCATAAAACTGCAAAAATGCTGGCTTCTCTCACTTCCACTTTCATCCCACCTTAAAGACTGATGCCTTGGGTCATGTGACCAGTAGCTGAGGTATGTGGGGTTGTTGTTTTACACACTGTGGCATCCCGTCCTATTTCTCACGCGGTCAGTGGTGCATTTCCTTTCAAGTTCATTATTTTCTTCCTGTTTCCTCAACGAATCTGGTTTAAAATTATATAGAGCCAGTTCTGGTATTATTATCTATAGTAGATAAATTTATGTTTCCCGCGGGTAAAACTTGGAAACAGTAATCAGATTTCACTTAGGATGTTACAAGTTTTTAACTTTCTCATATCAAGAGAAAGTAATAAAATCGTGAAAAAAATCGAACTCGAAATTATGATGAATCTTTACGTTTTATGTGGACCCTAACCCAAAAATTTTGATTTTACACTTCTATCCATCCTTATGTTTGTCTGTCCTTGGCCATGGATCTAAAACGATTAGATTGATTTTGATCAAATTGATATTCAGACTGTATAGGGTTATACCTCGGGCCTAGAGTAGTTTACAAGTGAGTGATTCTTTTATTCAAATTTTTCTAGTATTGGCCTTAACGATTTTGTTTAAAATGCATATCTAGGATTTGTTTGACATGACAAATTGCACTGTATATTTGGTTTTGGGGCGAAACATCATTGAAGGTTGGTTTACAGATGAAATTTTTTTGAAAATTCGAAATATTCTAAAATAACTAAATCTTTTATTTAAAATGTATAGATGGAAATTGAGTAGTATGAAAAATAACATTGCATCCTTTTTTTCTTTAGTAAGAACTCTTTATAGGCAGGCTAATCATGGCTGATATTTTTAAAATTCAAATATGTTTTAAATGTCTGTAGTGATTTGGTTACAAATGGGTAACTTGTAAGTGTTTTGACATGGCAAATTTCACTTTATTCTTGCATTTGGGGTGATAGTTCTCTTAAGGTTAGTTTACTGAAGATTGATTTTTTAAAACTTGATTTTCTTTAAATGGCTCAAACAATTTAGTTCAGCTTTGGTAGCATATCTGGTTAATTTTTTAGAATATAAATAAGTGTATTTATTTGTATGTCATATTATAGTAATTTGCTGATAACTGATTTTTGAAAAATAAAATCTCATATAAAGAGAAAATAGATTAAGCCTTAAGTTTTCGACCTTGAGATAAATGAATGTCTACGTGTTATGTGTGTCTGTATCCAGAAAAAGTGGATTTTACAACTATGTTTGTCTGTCTCTTCCTGGCCTCGAATATAAAATGGTTTAATTGATTTTGTTCAAATTTGATATTTGGATTTTATAGGACTAAACTATAGGAAGTTGTCTTTTTATAAGGGTAGCTTACTGATGAGTGATTTTTTTCTAATTAAATTTTATTCAAAAATGGCCTTGAAGATTTTTGTTTAAAATGGATATTACTGGAGTGGGTGACCTCCCAAATAAAACTTTAGACTTAGTTTTGTATATAAATTTGTTAAACTGTAATTTACAGATGAGTAATATTTTCTAAAATTCGAAATATTTTGAAACCGGCTCTAACGGCTTTGCTTAGAATGTATACTAAGGAGTATTTGATTTTTTTTTTAGAAGGTAATTCATCTAAGGGTACTTTATTAATGACGGACTTTTTAAAATTGGAATATTTTACAAAATGGCTCTAGGGCTTTGGCTCAAAATAGGTACCTGTTAAAAACATTTTTTATTATAAATAATTAATTTTAAAAAAAATGTGCTATAGTAGTTTACTGATGACTGAGCTTTGTAAAGTTTGATTTTTTTTAATAACGTGGATGACTTTGTTAAAAACTGTTATGTTGGAAATATTTTACATGATCAGAAATAATATTTTATTTTATTTTTCAAAATAAATTAACTTATGAGTAGCTTACATTATAAATATTATATAAATTTTGATTTTTTTTTAAATTGGCCTTGAAAATTGATTTCAAAATGGGTATATAAGAATCGTTTTTCATGCGAAATAAGAATAAGTTTATATTTTTACAGATTACAAATATTTTATTGTTGTTTAAGAATAAGTTATATTTTTATAATTTGAAATTTGTTTAAATATTTGAACAATTTGTTTCAAACCATATATTATATAAATTTTCTATTGTGATTAACAAGAGTTCGTGTTTGTTTTTATTGGTAAAGCTTGTTAAGGATTGCTTACTGGAAACCCATTAAACCAAAAGTATTACTCAAATTAGTTTTTTATCGTCGAAGATACATACTACAAATGTAATCAATCGAATACATAAGGTTTATTAAATGTTATTTGAAGAATTTATAATATTCCATCTATTATAAAAACTAAAATTAACAAAAAAAACATGTTAGGCCTTTGCTATGTGTACTAACAAAATTCTTACAGGAAGCATTTCTAGGTAACTATATAGGCTTAGTTTAAAAGTTACCTAGATTGTATTTTGTTTAAATTCACTTTCACTTTGATTTGTAGTCGACTTTTGGCGTATATGGTAAAGTCCTCGGCCTTAAGACCCAATTTTAGTGGGTTTAAGCCCAGCCGTGGTTGACGGATTTTTCTTGAGCGAGAAACATTCATGACACAGCTTCCTTAGAAGGTAAAGTAAATCTGTCGGTCCCGTATTGATTGTGTCATGTAAAAGTACCTTGGAAGGTATGGGAAAATAAATTTCCCGTCAAAATTGTTAGGCTCTTTCGCTCTCGTTGATATAAATTCTTGTGTACTGATTTAATCAGTCAATTCAATAAGCGCACAGTAAATAACTCAAATAAATAAAATAAACAAATAAAACTTAAAGTTTTAATGATACTATTTCATTAAATTATATATATTTTTTGCTCCGAAACAAAGAACCAAACCTGATTGGCTCAGGACACCAATTAAAGTGACTGCATCTCTTAACATACCAAGATCAAATAAATTGATTTAATCTCCCCCCCCCCCCNCCCCACCTGCCTTGATCAAATAACGTTATAACATCTTATGACCTGCCAAGCCCGAATAACGCTATTATATCTTTCGGCTCTCCACGACCAAATATTGGGACGAAATATTTTTAAATGCTAATACCAATTATCATGATTATAAATATCAACCTGCCAATACTAAATAACATGATCAGATTTCTAGACCAACCAAGACCAAATGGAGTGATAAAACCCAATAACCTGCCTGATGACATATCTTGCTTGACCTGCTAAGATCAAATAACCTGACGACATATCTTAAACTACCAAGGCAAAATAAACTGAAGATGTCTTTCTGTCTAATGAGACCAATTAACCTGACCACATCCCTCGACCTGCCAAGACCAAACATCATCATGAAACCAATCGATCTGCCAAGACCAAATAACCTGATATCATCTCTCGACCTGCCAAGACAAAATAACCTGACAACATCTCTCAATCTGCCAAGACAAAATAACCTGACATCATCACTCGACCTGCACAAAACAAAATAACCTTACTACATCACCTGACCTGCCAAGACAAAATAACTTGACTACATCACTAGTCCTAGCAAGACAAAATTACCTTACTACATCACCTGACCTGCCAAGACAAAATAACCTGACAATATATCTCGACATGCCAAAACAAAATAACCTTACTACATCACCTGACCTGCCAAGACAAAATAACCTGACAACATCACTCGACCTGCCAAGACAAAATAACCTGACAACATCACTCGACCTGCCAAGACAAAATAACCTGACAACATCTCTCAATCTGCCAAGACAAAATAACCTGACATCATCACTCGACCTGCCAAAACAAAATAACCTTACTACATCAACTGACCTGCCAAGACCAAATAACCTTACAACATCACTCGACCAGCCAAGACAAAATAACCTGACATCATCACTCGACCTGCCAAAACAAAATAACCTTACTACATCAACTGACCTGCCAAGACCAAATAACCTTACAACATCACTCGACCAGCCAAGACAAAATAACCTGACATCATCACTCGACCTGCCAAAACAAAATAACCTTACTACATCAACTGACCTGCCAAGACCAAATAACCTTACAACATCACTCGACCTGCCAAGATCAAATAACCTGACAACATCACTCGACCTGCCAAGACAAAATATCAGGGCCTCATCTCCCTCACCACGTAACAGTCACCATCCCGCGGCACCACATGGTTCTCCCCTCTCCTATTGTAGAGTGAGAGTTGGAGTTGCTCCAGTTTCTTCACCGCTTGATTGATGCTGCGTATTGCGATATGTCGCCCACCTCCATCTCTCGGGCTGATCGCGCGCGCGCCACGCCGGTCCTGGTCGCCGCGCCCCACGCCGGACAGGAACTATTAGATCAGACGAGGATCGCCTCAAGGGGAACACCAGATGTTTAGCAGCTCTGGGGCGATAGAATTGCGCTGCTTCATACCCATCCCCTCTACCTCACCCCAAATGAGCGCGTTAGTACATAGATTATTTAAGGGTCGCTAGCACAGTGGTTAACATCCACCGAACCTTTGAGCTCTAAAATGTTCACTCAAATATGTAAAACGAGAATCATTTATGTGTGTTGGAATGTTTATCATTTACATTCTAAGCATACGTGTACTAAATACAGTCAAACCTACTATTCAATGACCAAAAATAATCGTTAGTTTAGTATATTGTTAGTTTACTATAGTATCCACACCCTATTTAAACTTAAAGGTAGTAGTTCGACATTAATGTACTACACTTTGACCATATATTGTAAGCTATACCATAGTGGAACAGTGTAGGGTAAGCTTTCTACCTTACAGGGTAATCGAAGTGTATATAGACCTATAGTTATACACAAGTCATATTATATATATACAAGTCCTATATATATGATTTACATGTCAACGCACTAAATATTTCCATTAATATCATTGTTAATTGTGTAAAGAATATAAATGTTAGATCCAAAACTAGTTCCATAAAAATACATGTTAATTGGTTATAAGAGCTACATGTCAATGCCATAACTCGTTATAGAGATATACGAGTATTTTATAGTGAGATACATTTTTAATTTTATATAAGATTTACATGTTATTAAAAATCTGGTCCATAAAAATAAACATTAATCGGATATATGATTTTAATGTTAAGTCCCTAATTGGTTCCATGACATCTTTTTTAAGCACTTCGTCCTACTACCCGTTTGAATTATACGCTTAGGTACTAACTACGCTAATGGTTTTGGGGAATAGAAATGTTATATTCATAGGAAGTGTACACACATTTGCGTGGAGGGAGAGAGGGAAACCATTTTGGAAAATACCCCTCCAGTACATCCGACCAAGATTTGAACCTCGCTCTCCTCGTCATCGGCAGTCTAGTCTACTGCGAGAGTAGCACGCTAGATCATGTGGCCATCGAAGTGAGTTCCATGAAATTCATTGTTGAATATATCCATGGTTAATTGTGTATGAGGTTTAAACCTTAAATCAATTATGATTCTTAGTATAAAAAAAATCGCCAGTTTGAATATAGGATCGTCATGTTAAAGCCCAAATTCTTTACAAAATTGCGTTGTTAGTTGGATCCATAGGTAATATCAAATAGGATTTATATTTCAAGGCCCTTGTCTGTCCCAGAAGCCCACGATTATTTTAATAAACCTTTTAACTCCCAAAAATTATATTACCTTGCACTTATTTAATGTAATCTGACATCTTGGCTCAGTCGGTAGCGTTTCTTCCTACTGAGCTAAGAGTCCCGGGTTTGATTCCCGGCATGGCCGAAACATTTATCATTTGTGGACTCTGGGTTTACCCTTTTGCATTTATAAATTAACGGCGGGGGACTTGATGTTGTGCCTGTCCTAGTCTTAAATTAGATTACAAGGCATATGAAGCTATGACAGTCTCACTCGCCCTCAAAGAAAATTCGGGTATGTTTCCTTTTAACTATACATTAAAAATATTTGTTCCGTTAGCGTAATTAATACGTATGGATAACCTGAATGGACACAAAGACTCGGTAAGAAAAATAAGAAAAAATATAGCTCACACATGTTTCTAACAACGATCTTCAAATTTAATCATATTATATTGATGATATGAATAGGTATCGGTTTCATTCCCCGTTTTACTAGGTTTATCAATTTTTTACTTGATCTATTGTTAACTTTACCCACGTCTGTAGGTATGTGACTAAGTTATAAGCGTGGTCATAGGGCCAGTTTCCTATGCGAGAATGGCCCGTTTCATTCTGGTTTAGGTAGGTGTCGTCATGTACTTAGTGTAGCGCCGCACTTGAGGCGTACTAAATTTGACTATGAAACTGGTCCTTAGTCTAATTTATGGCTATGAAGAGATCGGATTTGAATCCCAGTTAAGTGTGCTGAGACAGTGTATCCTAATTAGGTTATCAATCTAACTCCATGATCATGCGAGTATTTATTTTCAACTCCACCCCTATCTATGAAGATTTACTGATAGCCCGGACGGTTACACTTAATATCATCTCTGAGGTAACTGTATGGCTAGTATTGGGAAGCAGCGTTGTCATTCTCTTGTATTTGTGTGATCAAGCTTCCCTTGAATATCTGACAAGTCTTGATACGCTGGTTCGTCGATGTTGCCGGTAGCTTCTTTTCATCCCAGCACACTTACCTTTCACATAACTGAAAACGAGGATATTTGACAACAGTTAACTGAGAGAGAGTGAAGATAAAGCTTTTCCTCTAAAATATCTACAGTTTCCTCATATACGATATTGGGTGTACATAAAAATATTTATTTATTTTTAGCACTATATTCTACTTTTCATACGGGTAATGTGAATTTGCAATAATTACGCTAATTGTTAGGGATGGGAAAGGTTAAATTTCGAGGAAGTGTGCCCGCATTTGAATGGAGGAAAAGTGGAAAACCATTTATGAAAAAACCTTGAATAGAACCAACAAAGATTTGAAAGTTCATATCTTCATCTGGGCGGCAGTCTAGTATTTTGTTAGTGAGGTGCCTTAGACCAAAGGTAGCACATCATCAACCGGTTGAGCTCGTGGCGATTTTCATTTGATTACGTAAGAAGACCACATCGTCATTAAAAGACAAGATTTGAGTCGCCTATCCTTGAAAAAATATCAAGTACTTTTAAGCAATATTTGAGTGTGACCATACCTTGATAGGTCATAACTCATAATAGGTAACGCTATAAGAAATATTCATAGTTCAATATGAAAATGGCCTGCTTAGGTGGGCGCATGGTTTAATGCATCACTCTTGCAATATATTATATCTATCGATGACAGGGAGATTGGAGTTAAAATCCCGGTCAGATGTATTGAGGGTGTTTTTTCTTAAATGCTTTTCCACTTTTACCCCACGTAAATTTGGGTACACTTCCTCTAAATTCAACCTTACTCATTTTTAAATCATTACATATATGTATTACATGAACGGGTGAAAAAAATGCACATTTTATTTTTTCTGGAAGGGTGGGGACATAAATATATAAAGAATATTGACTTTTAACGAATAATTATAGTATAGATTTATTTAAAAAAACTTAAGAGTAGAGCAGCGATTGAATATTGCGTGACCTTTGATAAGTTAAGAGTCAATCGGAGCCCAAAAATGTTCCCGACCTATACCTTTACCATGTGCCCATTGTAGCTGGTTTATTTTATAGCTGTGTGTGAATACCTGCTATTTAAGTCTTATTAGCCTAACCTCTACTTAGAACAAAACTAAAGGCCTTAAGCTTTTAGCCCGGTGGTGGCACGTGGTTGTCATAAAATTATCCTTTTGTCTGGTGCCTACCCCACTTAGAATGTACCCCGTGTTCTGTAATCGCAGAATGCACAAGTTGAAGTGCGCCTGCGGCCACCACGTGGGCGTCGTTCTAACAGGCGTACGAAGAATAGTTTTTAATGGATCTCTTCCGCGTTGGTCACAACGCCAGCTCTTGTTACCTGGAGAGCGTGGGTTTGGTCTGCTTCGGATGTGAAGTGTAGATTAATATCTTCAACTGCGCTGCCAGTCATTATTAAAACTGATGGTTTTCTTAAAGCCCATTTAACGGCCACTTTCTGAACCAACTATTTATATCAGCATTCGACCTATATTCTTGTTAGGCATTGGCGTGATGCCAGAGTAGGAAAAGTTAGTGGATATTGTTCCTGTGAAAATTTCTCTTCACTCACGGGTCAAGTATAGACGGAAATTCATTTCCCGTGTGGGGTATGTAGTGTAGATTAGATGTATGGTGGGTCAAATGAAGACCCAGTATCTAAGAACATATCATTGGTATATTTTTTACAAACTATATATACCTTGTTAACAATGCATACAAAACTTCAATTAAGGAAGGAAGAGACCTTTATTTAGAATAACAAAACACTACTGGAACAATCTTAACTCATTTATACGTAAGCTAATGAGGTCTTCAGCTGACACCTCTGATATAACGTGGCAATACCTATAAAATCATAATACTAATAAAATAAATTAGATTAATTTTTTAGCGTTAGTGTTTAGGGTCAGGGATGAGAAAGGTTGAAATTATAGTAATTGTATCCGCATTTTCGTGGGGAAAATCACCATTTAGTATAAACCACTTTCAATGCACCCAACTGGGACTTGAACCCCACATATCCGTCATTGAAATACCAATCTATTGCGAAATCGATGTCTGAGATCATTCGGTCATTGAAGCGGATATCTCCTAAATTTTTATCGCAAAAGAGTTTGTATTTCTATTTAGTTCCTTACAAGCAGAATTCTAATATACAAATTAACTTCCCTATACAAAACAGACCCTAACACGTATCGGTTGAGTTAAGGCGTCAAGTTCATCTTGTTGGACACGTGTACTAAGAAACTCCCTCTAAGCCAATGTGGCAATATATTCTTTAAATGACTACCTTCTTCATCCCTTCCCCATTTGTATGATTAAATCTGGACATTCAGAATGGGCCAGTGAGGCGCGTTTCAATGAAACAACAAAAGTAATAATCAGTCCCCCCCGTCGTATATTCATCACTGTGAAGAGGCCAGCCCCAATTTAACCAATTATACATTATTCGGCCGTGCCAGGAAACCAACCCTCCAGGGGTTCTTTATGACTGAAGATGGGCTAACAGACTAAGTTAAGGCTACGCCTACCACATTTGAGTTATTTTCATCAGCATTACATTTGTTGTGAGAAAAATACTATAGTATCTAAAATTAACTCATATTTATAAAATAAGATGTTAAGAAACATTTCACAATGCTTTCATTGCTACTTAGGAAATGTTCCTTCATTTGTTGAAATTTTAGGGCAATGTCATATAATCTTTCATAAAATACTAAAGTGGTTGATAAAACTATAAAATATAGCCTGCGATGTTTATACGGCAAATATTTTTTGTTCTAGAACTGTGGGTTTGGAAATGTCAGAAATACCACCAACTTTATCACAAAATATAATTACATTGTTAACGTTAAAATTAAAATCAAAAGTGGTAGGTACCAACTCAAGGGGCAAGTCTTGGGTATCGACCTATAGATATATTTTTTCTCCACCCACAATTTGCTCCGGTTGGTGTTAAGTCCTCTTTGGTAAAAAGTTTCTGGCTTTCCTAAACTTCAACAAGCTTTTGGTCAGCTGGGTGACCTGGCGGTCTAGGGGTAAGGTGTCAGACTTCTCTGCTGGTGGCCGGGGTTAAATCCTCGGTCCCGCCACAGATTTATCTGATTACCAAACCCTTCCTTCACCTCTGACAAGACATCTTGTGAATGTGGGGAATGCCAGGCCTCCACCGTG
>CABFOW010000154.1:64448-76633 GCA_902141385.1 Timema californicum
GGTAGTAAGATGCGGTGCTAATAATAATAATAATAATTTGTTCAACTGCGTTTGGACGAATGTTCCAAGGCGTTAGACTCACAATACATACTTGGCCACTATTGGCAGTGATGCAGGGGCTTGAATCTCACACGGTTGCATTGCGTCCACCGTAGTGTTTCCATATTCACATAATATACTTGAAATTTTTAAATTTAGTACTCTTTGCTACCTGATTTATTTGGCACCTTAAACTATGGGATGGGGAAAAAGAGCGTAGTTTTAAAGTAAGTGCTTCTGCAATAACGTAAAAAGAGAATAGAAAAACCCCAGCAATACAATCACACTTGGAAAGCCACTTCCAGTGCACCCTGGCCAAGATTCGAATCTTGAACTTTCGTAACCGTCAATTAAGTAGATTGCTTTCCTAACGCCTTATAACATGTGATTATCAGTGCAAGTGCTAATTAAGATATATTTTATTTAAGCTTACCGGCTCATATGTAGCCATTTACGTACACTAAGTCTTTCTAATCACTTATCAACGAAGGAAGTGAGTCTAATTCCAAAAATCTGTTCGTTAGAATATTATATTAATTTTAATAAAGTGATAAGTTGTTCATATATCATAGCTAAAAAGCATATACCTTGTGATCATAGCCAAAACCAAATTTTGGATATTTGAATTTGATGCGAGTGTTGCTATTACTGCTCAAGTGGTATCCCATTAAATTAAATAAAACATAATATTTATTCTTTTTTATAACTATAGCTTACTATTCGTTCTGTATAGATTCATTTTAACCAAACTATTTGGGTGGAGATGAAGACAGTAGAGTTTATAGGGATCGTATGCTAACATTTGCTTTGAGAGAGAATAAGAAACTATTTGGAGAAAAAAACTCAGTACACCCAGCCGGGATCTGAGCTCTGTCCTCCTTATCTACTTAATACCAGACGATAGCTTAACGTTTATTTCACGGCCCCACCGGAGGTAGTTTAATTTAGCACCGCGTCTTACTACCCGATTGGGTTATACGCCTATGTACTAATTACACTGATGTTTTAGGGATTAGTAAGGTTTAATTGAGAAGAAATGCACTCACATTTGCATAGAGGGAGAGTTGAAACCAATTTAGAAAAACTATCCTCAGTGAACCCGACTGGGATCGAACCCCAATCTCCCCGCCTTCAGCAGTCTAGTTTAACACGAGAGTAGTGTGTCAGACTACGTGGTCACCGAAATGGGTTCACAGGTAGTTACATAACTATTCTCTAAACATCTCGCCCAAGTATGAAAGAAATATCCACTACCATTAACAGCCTAGCTAATTTATAGATTATCCGAAGTTTAAATCAATTTTTACAACAGCTTGTTTGTTATACTAGTATGGTATTACGTCATACATGTCCATCATTGATATCGTTGTGTGAGGGTTTTTTTATGTTCATTTCATCGTGCCCTTAGAAGGAAATCACCTGCGAACTCTTGCGGTCTACCTGTCAATGAAAACTAGTGCAAGAAGGGGAAGAGGGGGTAAGCACTTTCTACGACCATGTCAGTATATGTCCCGGAAGAGATTCCATTCTAGAGCAGATCGCACCTAGTCCACACACGTGTGTATATGTGAATGTGAATGTGCCATGTGTGGTCAAGATACCTTTAGGGCATCCATCACATTTTACGTATAGTCAGACCAACACATAAAGAACCTTTCAAAGCGTGTGGCAAAAACTTAAGTAGAGTGGCAAAAATTGACACCAGCTCTTTTATTACCACCATATTTTACTCCTTGTTTGTTAGATACATATTTTAAATGCGCTAGAAGGGTAGGGAGGATTAAGGTAGATTTTTAAACAAAATTTACCTTCGTATTTGCGTAGATAGACATTGGAAAAACATTTGGAAAAACCCCCCTTTAGTAAAACCAGCTGGGATTCAAACCCTGACCTCTCCGACCTCAGCAAATCAGACTACATAAGCTCGACATCCAGACCATGTGTCCAGAGGTGGTTTTCATTAGCTTTTAACATCGACACCATCAGTGGGCATGTGTGACATCTGATGAACACATGGGCTGTCGTATGAATACATGAGAATATATCTAAACCCTCAAAAAAGAGCGATCAGACAATTTAATCTGTGTGTGGGAATTTTTTCACCTTTAAAACTTACCACACTCTGCTACGGGTGTATGAGTATCTACATGTCTATAATTCTTAAAATAATCGACACCTGCACCGGTGATCATACAATATAGATCACCAGGTTAGCCACAGACTTATTTGTCAATGATGGGAGGTCGAGATTTGAATCTTAGTTGGATGCATCGGGGACAATTTTCCACGCGTGTTTTATCACTGTGTTTTCCTATCTGCTCTTCGAGTTAAATCGAATACACTCACTTTGAACTACTTTCTTATATCTAGGTCTTAGATCAAGCCACTAAACTTGGAACAAACATATTCATATATACCCAACAAAACATCAAGTGTTTAGATTATTTTTGTATTCCTTTAAATCACCATTTTGGAGCTCTGAGATTATAAAATTTAAAAAATTAATGTTCTGGGGAATATTTCCTCATCAACGAGTATCATTAAACAATGAATGCACATCTATTTTTATTTATTTAGCACCGCGTCTCACTAACCATTTGGGCTATACGCTGAAGTACTAATTATGCTAATGGGTTAGGAATTGGGAAGGTCGAATTTAGAGGAGGTTAAACCAAATTTGCGTGGAGAGAGAGTGGAAAACCATTTAGGGAACCCCCCCCACAGCTCACCCGACCGAGATTCGAACCTCGATCTCCTCGTCCTCGGAAGTCTAGCTCAACACGAATCTAGCGAGTTAGCTAACTACGCCACCGAGGTGGGTTACCAATGAGTAAATGGTCTGGTTTTCTTGTGAGAGGGACGTTGAGATTTGAATCCTGGCCAAGTGTACTAAGTGTTGTTTTTCCTAAATGGTTTCCCATTCTTTACCCATAAAAATGTGAGTACATTTCCTCTTCATTCTAGCCCTATCATTCTTACAAGAGCGTAATTTGTAGCTTACTTACATTATATAACCGAATAGATAGGGCAAGACGGGGGAATAATACAATGAAAAACATCTCACCTCTTTTGGTGTATTGTAGGGAATAGTTTCTGTTGGTGGTTATTTTACCAAACATAATTTTCTTACTCTCTCTTTTACAGCCGCCTCTGTGTCGTAGTTGGCTAACGCGCTTGTCGTGTTGAGCTGCTTGACTGCTGAGGACGGGGAGATCGAGGTTCTTATCTCGGTCGGGTGAACCGGGGGTGTTTTTTCCCAAATGATTTTCCAATCTCCCTCCACGCAAATGCGGGTTCACTTCCTCTAATTCATCCGTCCCAATTCCTAATCCATTAGCATAATTAGTACTTAAATCGTATAACCCGAACGGGTAGTAAGACACGGTGCCAAATAATAATTACTCTTTTATCACTGATTCCCTTTTCCTAATACAACCGTTCACAACCTTGTAGTAACTTGAAGTGCTGTTAAAATTTGGTGTTTGATTTCAAACTTTTCATAGTTAAAAAATTATGTTTTGAGTAAAAGGCGTGTAAATAATTGGTAGGGGAAGGATAGTAGACCTAACTACATAAACTACAGAGTATTTACTTGGTTCATACCAAGAAACGTCCTTTGTTTTCAAATACCATAATGAATGATGGGAAATAAATGCATTTGAAATATTATTATTATTATTATTAGCACCGCGTCTTACTACCCGTTCGGGTTATACGCACTAACTCTAATGTGTAATGGTAGGGTGATTGTGAGATGAAATGGGGGACCTACAGCTTAACGTGGAATCCGAACTACGGTGGAGGCCTGGCATTCCCCACATTCACAAGATGTCTTGTCAGAGGTGAAGTAAGGGTTTGGTAATCAGATAAATATGTGCCGGGACCAAGGATTGAACCCCGAACCCCCAACACAGAAGTCCGACAGCCTACCCCTAGTTCACCAGGTCACAATTTTAAATGTTGAATTTTACAATTGGAAGTTTTACAAGCTGCAGCTTAAAGGCGAAAATTAAAATAATAATTAGTATTTGATTGATCACATATACAAATAGATTTGTAGTAAAGGTAAAAAACTATAATATTAAGTTTGTATTTGTATGTGTGGACCCTCCATTAGTTCTAGGGGGTTTCGGAAACCCCTTCCTCTTTCTTCTCCCTTGCTTTAAGGTCACCATCTTACACTGCTGTATTTCTTATGACAGATATTATGAAGCTTCAACTCCACTAAAACAATTCTCAATTATATTAGAATATTTTGTTGTGACACATAAATGATGATGTTATTGGTATGATTTGTTTTTAAATTACAATAAAACTTAAAATTGTAAAGCTTTTATCTTATAGATGTATATATCTTGTGTCATTGCCCCTCAATTTTGGCGTGGACTGAATTTTAAAATAAATAACGCGTGAATTTCTGAATATCTGCAATGCATCTCAGCTGCCTAGACCCCCTTAAAACTAAGATAGAAGGTCGGTATGGAAGGAACATATCACCTCTCTGGACATAAAAGTTTTGGTTTTATTTCATCTAAATTTTATTCTATAAATGTGTGTATTGGCTCCTAATTAAGTTTGTAATGGTGTCCGTTACTTTCAAAGAGTCGTAAAATCCAAAGTCTTAATTATTTTAATTGACAAAGTCGTTGTGATTAAATTTATTATAATCAAAATAGATATATGTACGATTAACTTTGAAATGATTTGTTTTACTTTTCGAATCTCTTAAAATTAAAAATTAAAAATTCATAAATAAAACACACCATATTGTTTGTTTAAAATAAGTTTTTTAAACTAGTAAAGATTAATATAACATTAATAATTTAATCTATCTAAGTAAAATTCAATAGAAAATTATTTTAAAACTCCGTATAGTTATTGAAGTTAGACTCGCCTCAAATATAGCTGTACGCATTTTCTCTAATTCAATTTTACTTTCTCATGTCAAGAGAAAGTATTGTGATCGTGAAAATATCTATTTAGAAATTATGATAATTTTTTTAAGTTATATATAAACATGAACCCAAAAAATTTGTTTTTACAATTTCGTCTGTACCACCCCTCCCCCCTATGTCTGTCTGTCAGTCTGCCCATGGCCACGGATTCAATACGGTTTGATGGATTTTGTTCAAACTTGATATTTAGATATTACAGGGCTATGCCCCAAGATAGTTGAGTTATTTTACTTTAGCCCTTCAATTAAAAGTATTTTACTGAAGAATAAACTTTTGAATTCCAAATTTTTCGAAAATGACTCTAACGATTTTGTTTAAAATGTATATTTAGGATTTGTCCGACATGTCCAATAACACTATATAATTGGTTTTAGGTCAAAAATTTATCGAAGGGGTTTACAAATGGCTCTAACGATTTGGTTCAAAATGGATATCGTAGTAGTGTTTGAAATGACAAATAACAGTGTCTACTTTTTTTTGCGCTAAAAACTCATTTATGGCTAATTTACTGATGATTGATTTTTAAAAACTTAAAATATTTTACAAATGGCTCGAACGATTTAGGTCCAAATGTGTATCTTGGTGTTGTTTGACTTGAAAAATAACCCAGTATACTTTTTTTTTTGTAAACAATTATATAACTAGTATTTTATTGAGGAGTCATTTTCGAAAAGTTGAACTATTTTGAAAATGGCTATAACGATTATTCTTAAAAGTATATCTGGGAAGTATTTGAATGAACATGACAATTAAGCTCTATATACTTGTTTTTGGCGAAAAATTTGGCTATGGATAGTTTAAGAATAATTACTTTTTTACTTTAATATTTTTAAAAAATGCTTAAGTGATTTGGTTCAAAATTGGAATTGGGAGAATAATTTACATGTTTATAATAATGAATATTTAACTATCTAAAATAAATTAATTTAAGGGTAATTTACTTACAAAAAATTATAGAAAATTCAATTGTTTTGGAAATTTACATTGAAGATTTAATTCAAAATGTGAATCTGTTTAAAGTTTTCCACTATAAATAAGAATATGTTTTTATTTTTACAAATTACAAGAAATTTTAGAATAGTCTACAAATAATTTATTTTTGAAAATTTGAATTTTGCTATTAAATATATTAGAACCATTTAGATTAGAATTTATATATTAAAAGTTATTATTGTTATTAACTAGGTGATATATTTGTTTTTATGAGTAAAAGTAATTTAAGGGTAGCCTACTAAAAACCTATTTTTGAAATTTTTTTTGAAGCTATAATACACATTATGAGAAAGTTTGTCCAATTGTGACGTAATGTTTATTTTTATTGCCCTTGTGTTTAGTTTGGATAAAACTAAAACAGGTATTCGGTTCATTAACGATTCAAAGAACTTAACTTATGTCAAAGAGCTAATATAAAGCCGTGGTTTGTTGTAAGAAAAAAAAATAGCAAGCAGACCTAGACAGTTAAGAAAACATGTTTAAAACTGTTTAAAAGTGACAAATTTATTTTCATTGGAATGAAAGTTACGTTACTATTTAAGCGTGTTTAAATGTTAATTTTATCAGTTGCATCTGTTAAATTTAAGAGCTTTGGCTTAGAAGGGATTTGGAAGTGATGACCACAGGACCATTGCATATAATTTGACTAAGGCAGTACGTGAATTCATTTTTGGAATATTTTGTCTATAAACTGTGTGTACTAAGCTTATCAAAGAGATTTTTTATATCATAGAGTTCACAATTACTCCCAGAATCGGTGTTCACATGGTCTAAGGCAGGGTTCTTCAACCTTTGTATGTCCAAGGACCAAAGTTTCTGTCTATTTTTGCCCACAGGCCGCAACACTGCATTAATAATATTCGGATTGAATCCATATTAAAATATTCGAATTAGCTCACTATTCTACCCTTTTACTCACACTAAGGAATAAGCCTGTCTCCGATAAGTGAATTTTCAGACTTATTGTGAAATATGTTCTCTGATGTATCACAACAAGAGGTAGCGACATTTGTATTGTCTACTATACTCGTAGTTGCCATTTGTCAGTTCAAAGTACGTTTGTCTAAAAACGTAATTTTTTCTCATGCAAAAAGCAAAAAACATTTATTAAAGAACGTAAAACACATAAATAAAACACATATTTATTGTATTACTTTATAATATAATTTACATCTGTATTTGTAATTTTTTTCTTTTGAAATTATTTTATAATTTTCACGATTCCAACGAGCCGCAAATAATGGTGCCGTGGGCCACAGTTTGAAGGCCCCTGGTCCAAGACTTCTGATACTCTGTTGACTGGATTGCTAGGGACGTGTAGGTCGAAGTTCAAATCTTAGCTGGGCTACAGTGGGTGATTTTCCAAATATGATTTATCACTGGGATTTATCCATTCTATCCCAATAACAGTGCGGGTGGACTTCTTCTAAATTTATTCTTTAGCAAACATGGCGTGAAACGTAATCATAAGGAGGGGGGGGTTCTTTATTATTATATTTTACTATAATTTATTATTGGCACTCTTTGGTGTCTATGTGCTGATTATCAAGGACCTAAAATACGTAGCACAAATTAACAAGAGAATAAGGCTTAGTTTAAAAGAAATACATCAGTATTATTACGTATTGAAGATTGCAATTTTTTTTATAGATAACAGTATAAGGATACCCTGCAGGGTATTTAACTTCTGTTTTCCGAATCATAATCAAAGATGAAACCTGACAGACCCTTGGCTAATCTTAATCTGGTGTTAGTGCGTGTTGTGTGATGATTTATTTGTGTTCTGCTTTAACACTGACCATTGAAAATTAAAGCGAATATAGGAAGTTTATTTTTAAAAGATTCTAGCTAATTCTTAGAACTTACTTTCAGCTACTGCTAGAGCAACATGAAATATTGCCCGTATCAGTGGACAAGCAGACTAAATATCAAACTCCTCACCCTGTCCAATTACAGTAGCCCCATGGCTTCTTTGATGTTGACTGACAGCTCACAGCTGACTTCTGACAGTCAACATTTAGGTATATACCTACATTTTGACTCTCAGAATTGACATCTGCTAAACACATGTTTTTGCAGATCATTATGTTTCGGGTATGGATACATAATTTGATCTGGTAACTTTTCAAAGCCATCAGCTCTGAGCTGTTAGTCAGCACCAAAAAAGCCATGGGGCTACTGTACCTTAGTAAAAGGTGTATAGCCCTGACGGGTAGTAAAATAATAAACAGTGACACTTTTTTTAAATTATATTTTAAAAGAAATTCTATGAATCATACTGAGTAGTAGCCTAAAAGGAAGAACCCTATAAAAAATACAAACTTTTTTGCAGTCCTAATAAAATTGGTAACATTTTACTATATTATTGTTATAATTGCTATTTTATAGTATTGATAAAATCTCTCAAATATTACAGCTGGAGATCACATGACTTTTAAGAATAAGTGAAGGTACTTTTAGTAACTTTTTTAACTGTGAAAACTAAAATTAGACTGTACATCAAAGTGGCCAAAATATACTTGCGCGAAATGATATCAAACAATCTAATTTATAGATAAAATACTAAAAAGTACTTATATTATATGTATGTTTCATATATGTATAAAAATATATTAAATAACATTATAGATACTTATAATAAGTATTTTAAACGCTAATTTGAATAAATAATTTGATTTGGGGTGCTCGAAAACAAAATGCTTAGGAAGATATTTGGTTCAAAAAAGGGATGAGGCTACTGTGGAGTGTAGGAGGTTATATAATGATAATGATGCACTTATAAGAAATTGTTAGAATAGTCAAATCTCATAGATTTCGATGGGTAGGACATGCAGCGTGAATGATAGAATTTTGAACCGTGTTCTTAGTACTGAC
This sequence comes from Timema californicum, assembly GCA_902141385.1. Taxonomy (NCBI): domain Eukaryota; kingdom Metazoa; phylum Arthropoda; class Insecta; order Phasmatodea; family Timematidae; genus Timema; species Timema californicum. Next base: position 73,310 of record CABFOW010000154.1, read on the forward strand.
TGGCAAACTCAATGGGAAGAGATCAGTGGAAAATCCTGAACTCAGATGGGAGATAACATTAGAATGGACCTGAAAGAAATAAGGTGTAATGAGGTGGGCTGGATATTATTAGTTCAAGATAAGAATAGGTGGCGTACGTTGGTAAGTGAGTCAATCAACTTTCATGTTTCTAATGCCATAGAGTAAGTAAATAACATAATTGGGTAGTAGAAGCTGCAATTTAAGTAAATCACCAATAAGGTATTGAGCTACATTGAAATTCCGTTTCAAATATTAAAACTTACCTCACCGAAATCTTATCTAATAAAGCTTAAACCAACTTTTATGATATCTTATGATTGCTGTACAAAGCGTCACTTTATTAAAACTTGTTTTGGAAAACATTTTGGTCAACAAATCTAATCTCCAAACGTTGCTGAGGATTGTGTTTGTACTATGAAAAAATTGATTTTAAATTGATTGACAAATCACTTAGTATTATTATCAATACAAGCGAACGCATTTAGTGCACCACTCAGGTGCAATCGGGGGTACGAGAGGGAAGAGAGAATTGGAAAGTATTTAGGAAATGTTGAGATGTATTCATGCAGTGCAATTGGTATTGCCTGGATAAGCAGAGTTGTTTTAAACTGTATCATTAATTTGTTATTATCTCTCAGTGGAACACTCATTTTTGTCAGGTAACAACGAACACACATTTCCCAAGTGGAAAATTTAGAGCACAGCCTATGAAAGATTGGTCAAATGGGGAGTGAGTGGGTAGTAAAACATCACAAGTACAGTTTTAACTATCTCTGATTACCCCAAAACACTGGGTATTGCGAAAATACGAAGCTTTTTCTTTTATTATTAATATCTATGTATTATTTTGATAAGTATTGATCAAATTTGTATATTAGGACTATCGCAGAATACCTCACCGTTGGTCAAATGGCTAAAAGTGTCAGCTTGAGGTTGAATTTAAATCTCAGCTGGGTACTCTTGGGGTGATTTTCCATCATCTATCGTAAGCTAATGTAAGTGCACTTCCTCTAAAACTACCCTCATCATCCCTGATTATTAGATTAAATCGTTAATTACCATGGTGACAAAAGAGCTGATGAAAGATTAAGGTGTATCACCCAACATGAGAACGAGCTCAATTTTAAAAACGAGGAGTTTGAGGGGCTCGATTGGTGCCACCCGTATGTTAATTTATACTTCACTAACTATTAATGTCCAAATATACACCCCTCTAATACTATTATTTGAAAATATAAATTTGAAATATTGTAATTGTAAAGAGATTGATAAAAACTGTTTATATGTTAGGCCAACACTAATTTTTTTAGAAAATAAACCTTGGCGCATTTGTTTTATAGATACGTTCATAAAAATAAAAAAGTGGTTGAATAGTCAATAAAACAAGATTGAAATTTTAGCCTCTTCTTTTCGACGAATCCTACAAAAACATTTAATCTGATTTTTATCGTACAATGTTGTTACGAAACTATTTCTTACAACCTGTACTGGTTTTTATTTTTTCTTAGTTTACTCACGAATTAAAAAAAATAGAGTAATTCAACTTTCATAACTCGTTCTCTTAGGGGCAACTCATCAGTCATAATGGTTTTTGTGAAGAGGAGGGGGAAATAAAAAGTTGAATTGGCTCAAAATAGTGGTTCGAACCCAGAACGCCTTCTGCAGTGCAGTGCCAATAATAAATGTCAAGCGACTTGAAATCAAACCTAGTCCCCTTTCAAGTAGATGAGTGGAAAGCGAGTCTGATTTACTGGCCAGAGGTTGTTATTGATTGAGTTTCAAGTGCCACTTGTAAATTTTTAATCACTTCTTAATACTCGTTCAGAATAACTGCAATTAATTGCACTCATAGGATAGGGATGAGTAGGGTAGCATTCAGAATAAATTAACCTGCATATTCGTGGGGGGACAGTGGGAAACCATTTAGGAAAAAACTTCCTTAGTAAATATGACAGGACTTAGAGCCCTGATCTCTAATTCAGCAGCAAATAAAACTAGATGATCTTGACGTTTAGTTCACGTGCCTCTCTGAGTCGGGTATCACCTGTAATATTTACTTTTTGTATGTTTGTATACCCCGATTTTCTTACGAATGGACATAGCTGACAGAAAAATGTATTAGATATACTTTCACGTATCACAAGGCAGGTCATCGGATCTAAAGCTGTCACCTTTGAAATGCTTATAAAATAAAACTAATAATATAGTGTAACATGATCGAAGTTGAACGCAACACATATGTTTGCGCTTTCTAAAAGGTGTTCCAGATGTCCATTCGTAATAAAATCAAGGTAAATGTATTGTGGATTCTGATATTCAAATCTCTGGGACTAGTGTCTGGTGTTTAAGGTTAATTTCAGATTTCCTGAGTAGAGCTAGTTTTAAGTAGTATAGGCATAAGTTTAAATCTGTGTTTAAATTAAACTATTATTACTAGCAACGTGTATTACAACCCGTTTGGGTGATAAGCCAATGTACTAACAACACTAATGGGTTAGGGATTAGAAGGTTTAATTGAGAGGAAGTTCACCCACGTTTGCGCGGAGGGAGAGTGGAATAACACTTAGGGAAAACCATCCTCAGTTCACCCGAAAGGGATCGAATACCGATCTCCCAGCGGCAGTCTAGTTCAACACGAGAGTAGTGCATTAAACCCCTCGGCCACCGAAGTGGTTCTTTAAATTAAAAATATATTAATTAAATATTTAATTATACCCTCTTTTAAATCTGTATATTTTAATAAGAGATGCAACTTACAGCTGGTATGGAGCTAGTGTGCTTTACTCTCGTTAAAACAGGGTTCCCAAACATATTCCACCGAAGGATCCTTTGCACAAGATAAAATACATTCTGAAGTCATCATTAAACTGTTTACACTGATATTATGAGCATTCACAACAACAACAAATCTACAAATATAAAAGTATAAAACAAAGGGAACACATCAAATGTTTTGGCTTCTCCTTTGGCATATTACTTTTATTTAGATTTGAAAAAATGGTAATCCTAATTACTGATGTTCGTGTATTGTGTTTATAGTGATTGTTTCCACCGATTAGCATTTGTGTGTTTCAATACAAACACGACACACACACACACACACAAACTTTTATATACACTCGCTTTGATCGTTGGGGGATAAGCCCCCAAACCCGCAGTGCTTTGCAAGTGGATGTAAACTAATGAGATTCTAGAGCCGCTTTTTGATAGGTCTTATCGTTTAGCCACAAGAGACCTCCAAAGAAAGGTCCGCACTTACTTTAAAGCTGCGCCACTATTTTGATTTTTTTTTGGGGGGGGGAT
>CABFOW010000154.1:76728-124295 GCA_902141385.1 Timema californicum
AAAAAGGTTTTTTTTTAACTTTTTGGAAGTTTTCCGTCGGTTACAGGCCAAAGGATATAAGTTTGCCAAATTTCAAATTTCTAGCTCATCTGGAAGTGGGTGAACATTAATGTCAGTGAGTGAGTCAGCCATGTGGCTTTATAGTAGTATTATATATATATATATATATATATATATAATTTTGTGAAAGTAAACCCATATAACTCGTAGAGTTCATCTAGTTACTGACAGGGAGATCTGGATTTGATTCCCAGCTGGGTGTATCGAGTTCTTACTTAAATTATATCCCACTATTTATCCACGTAAATGCAGGTATATTTCCTCACAAATCCTTCCTTATCATCTTTATAATATCAGTGTAGTTAAATTCGGATAGTCCCAATGGATAGTAAGGCTCTGCTTAAAAAAAATAAGACATGAACAGTTTCAGAACAATAAATTTTCGTCCATACCGGGAATTGAACTAGGAACTGTCAGCAGTACTTAGAAATTAAATCAACAATTAAGATGTATCTTGAAAATGTTTTGAGGTCCAATCCCCTATAGCCTCACTATTTCCTTGCTTGCCGAAGATAAGGTTTCGTTGAATGAAGTATATGCAATAAGTCAGCGTAATTTCCTTTTAGCTTGTTACCTTTTGAAAGTGATCCCCTCCCTAAGGAGCCTACACATCTTGTGGTAATTTACTGGTTTATAAAATATGTAATTATCCCTCAGCCTGCTGGTGTGAATCATTAGATTGACAAATGTCCAACTGACCTGTTGACGTTTTCTAGGTTGCCAAGGCATGTAGACTTGTCCAATTATTCTGATATGTCATCCAGACCTCTCAACCAGCCTTCTGCATTCTATCAACAGCAAGGGATCGTGGCTATGACACTATTATGAAGTTAATAATCATGCAATGAGCTCTATTATATAAACTAACCGCATCGGTGAACTTGCAGACTAAATGTCAGGTTTATATAGTTTGGATTGCCAGTGACGGGAGGGGTCAAGGTTAAAATTCCCACCTGGTGTACTAAGTGCTTTTTCCCCTTAATTGGTTTCCTTCTTAGTCTTCCTTACAAATGAACTAAATTATACCTCTATCAACCATACCCCACTAGCGTAATTAAAATACGTATATGCCGGACGGGTATTAATAGGTGGTGGATAAAAATTGAATAATTTAAAATTGGTACTCTTCTATTGATTAATGTCATAACTGAAAATAATGAATATATTATAAATAATATGATTTTATATATTGTTCACAAAGTAAACTATTTGTGTCACACAGTGGTGAGTACAGTCAAGATAAAAACAATATAATACTTATTGAAACATACAATTTGTTATTTAACAAGATAATTTTGTATGTGTGAGCTAAGGTCGATTATTTAATGCAAATCGAAGTCAAAGCGAAGCCTGAATCATGTGAAGCAAAACTAAAGTCAAAGATAATATTTTAGTTGCTGTCACAACACTACTTTCAATATTTTAATTATACATTAAATGGAGCTAGGCAAAGAGAAATGTGTAGAGAGATCATTAATAAAACACACTATATTATTTTATGCTGTCCTGTTTGAATTAATTTATCTTTATTTGTATTTGTTCAAATTCTGTGTCAAAAGTGCACTTTTAAATTTGTCATAGATAACTCCAACGAGATAGAATATCAAAGACTAGTTAAGGCATACGTGTACTATATAAATTGAATGCAAGTAAGGAATATAGAACAGAAAAAAAGCTGTGCTACAACTTGGAAGATTTTTTTTACAAAATAAGGGGCCATATTGAATGCAATATAATTTCATTTTATTACTTACCGGCTTTATCTAAGATTATTTTATGGATGTAATTTAATCCCTTTTCTGTTTTTAAATACACTTTCAGGTCTTTCTATGAAACAGTGGGTCTGAAACGGGATCAACTCAGTCTTTTGAGGACAAATAAGGAGCAAGTTGAATGTAAAAATTAACAGCTCCTGTCTAGAAAACTGAGACTTATTACCGGAGAGTTCGTTGTGCTGATCACATGTTATCTTCTACCCGTGGAAGTTGGCACTATCTATAATTTTCACCAACCAGTGGTGGATGTTTTATCGATGTAGCTCGATTCCGGGCAGAAGCCAAAGAGTATTTTTGTAGCTGTTATATAAATAATTAAAAGAAGAAAGATGTCATATTTAGTGAGGTATTTAAAATATGTTGATAATTTATTAAACTGCTCTCTTTCCTTCGAAATGTTTCGAATATACGAAGGATATTGTGGCTGTTGAAATCAAATTGAAAGAGAAATTGAGCTTCAACTTTGACTTTCAACATTTCAAAGCTTCGCACGAGTCACCAGAGTCGAATCAGGATCCTCAATAATCGTGTCAACAACTCCAACTACTCGTCCACGGGGACGGATAGAAAATTAGCTGTAGAAAAACATTTTAGAGGAATGATGTTGTTAAACAGCCCCTACATAGCAAACTTAGACCGCAAATATGTCTTCTAAAACCGAGATACTATATTGTGGACTTGTTTATGGCACACTTGCGGGTTTGTTTAGTTTCGCGGTTATCTACAGTGGTGATCTACATGTATGTACCACGTTAGAGATCTTCCGCGTGGGTTGGAATGGACGCCATTACTGTCAAACTGAAGCACGTGGTCCAAAGAAGACAAGAGGAAAGCGGAAGACACTCGCTAAGGAGTCGATTTGCAGTCCTAGTACGTCTCCGCCTTGTTTCAGTCCTCGTAAACCACACGACTTGACGCGGGTATAAACCACCGAAAAACACCCACCTGGTACACTCTGCTCTGAGGAAATTTAAACTTCCATGAGTTTTATTTATTCATGAAATGCGTTACATTTGTTTTTTTCACTGCGTCTCACTACCCGCTAGGGATGTACGCACATGAACTAACTACGCTAATATTGTGGAAGGTTGAATTTAGATTAAATGTACCAGTGTTTGCGTTAAAGTAAAGTGGACAACCATTTAGGGGAAACTTCCCTAAGTACAGCGCATCCCAGTCTTCCCACCATCGGCAGTCCAGCATATTGCGGGAGTGACACCTTTAACCTACACGACCTGGCTAAGTATCCATATATTTACACTAATGGAATAAGGATAAGGAAGATATTATGTAGATAAAATGTACCCTTGTTTTGGTTAATACATATTAGGAAAGAGTTTGAGAGAAAAAAATATAGTGGCACACCAGACTGGGAATCGCATCCCACCCAAACCCCTGTCACCATAAAACTAGAACAGATAATACTGAAACTTTTTTTAACTAAAACTTGTACGTGTAAGTTAGAGAAAAATACTAGATTAGGGAGCTAACGTATACTTTATTTGTACGTTCAGCTGCAGGTTTAGTAACGGCTTAACATGTAATAAGTAGAGATGTGGAGGGTAGTTTGGACTTAGGAGGAAACTCATCCAAACCAGCGGGAAAGAAGGTGGTAAATTAAAGTGTTACATCTCATACTAAAACGTCATTCACTGTAACTAGTTGTGATTCAAACCTAAGCCTCTCTGTCACCGAAAATACAATTCATTGTGATACCGATATTTTTAGACGGTATGGCCATCGATTTGAGTAGCGCACCCCCGATGGATTTAGGGGAAGGTTAAGATTTATTGTGGTACAATACACAAATAAGTAGCTATAAATATCGTTCACAGGTGAAGGATTAGCTTAAAAGATTCTACAGAAATTTATTTTGGTATGTACAGGTTGAAAATTATGATACAATTATTACTAAGTGTTTAAAATTCACTCAAGGACGTGAACTACAAACTATCATCCAAAGCCATATTAGTAAATTTATTTCTTGGTAACAAAAATTGATAATACACCTATGCTTAAAACCTTAAAGGTATCCTCCAGATACCACCAGAATACTATTAAATTTAAAGTAGGTCTCACTAACCGAATAGTTCTAAAATGGGGTGCCACGACTGAGATACGATGGACGTGGAAATATCGAGAAATATGTAAATAATTCCACAAATATTGTACCAAAAGATATAATTTTTAAGTTTGAATTAGTTTAATGGTTCTACAGCTAGTTTTTAACCCCAAAAGAGCATTTCTATATCAAGTTAAATCTCTACTAAGGGTTCCCTTAACACATAACTCCTGGATATTCAATCAAAAGGGCAGCGAAAAATATAGTGGATGTATGAAAGGGTTCTACTCTGGTAAATATTTGTTGAAAAAATTTAGAAACACTGATTTAACCCTACAAGGCCTGTTAAGTTATAGTAAGTTACTAGTTGGAAGTAACGTTTAGAAAATACAAACATGTTTTTATGATCAACATTGATCACATTTAAATATATTATTAGTAATATTTCACATATATTAATATTATATAAAATTAAAGTTGCAGATTGTAAAAATTGATTTAGTAGATTTTATAGGTGTCAAAAATCTTTCTTTCTTTCTAGATCAGGCTGTACAAAAGATTTGTGCTTATCGTTTTCACTTTTCTTATTAGCTATTAGCTAATGTAACGGTAGCATTGTGGTACGAATATAATACATTAAAAAAGTTCATAAATAATAAGTAAACTAGGAAAACTTTCTAAAATGTCAACCCCTCTCTTTTTTTCTTCGTCTGCTTACATCATTGAAGTCTATGGAGAATGTTAATAGAAATACAAGATCCAGTTTTCACTGCATCTGCATTCTTCTCAACTGGTAAATATAATTAGAATTTGAGGTTGCCATTGTTGTCAGTAACTACGTTCTTTGTAATACGTACGTACGTTGGTAACCGTTGGCACAACAGGTGTCTACAATCACTTTAAAAGAACAAAGCTTGTGTTAGATCTAAGAATCGTGAGCTAAATTACCCATACTCCACGTTTTACTCTTCACCCGAACTATCTGACTATTTTCACAAACAGGGTAGGGATGAGGATAGTAGGAATCAGAGGAGCTAAATGCAAAGTCGGAAACTATTTAGTAAAAAAAATTCCCTGACAGGGATTTAGACCTCAACCTTTCCATCGCCTGGAAAATTAGGTATGATTAGACTGACTCCTTTTCCCTCGTTGTCTCGGGTGTTGAAAGCCATGCAATCAGATATCCCCATCGGTGGACATGTGAACTAAATATCAAGTAATTTAATCTGGTTTTCATGCGATGGGTGGGTCAAGCGTGCTGAAGTTCCTTTCTTTCTCATTACGAGATAAAGTATTGTGATCATAACAATCTCTCTCAAGATTATGATGAATGTTTACGTTTCACGTGAATATGAAACCAAATAAGTTGATTTTACAATTCCGTATGTCCTTGTGTCTGCCTGTCCCTAGCCACGGATCCTAAACGGTTTGATGGAATTTTTATTTATTTAGCACCGCGTCCTACCACCCGTTCGGGATATACACTTAAGTACTAATTACGCTAATGGGTTAGCGATTGAGAAGGTTGAATTTAGAGGAAGTGAACCTGTATTTGCTTAGAGGGAAAGTGGAAAACCATTTAGGGAAAAAAACCTCAGTTCACCCAACCGCGATTCGAACCTCGATCTCCCCGTCCTCGGCAATCTAACTCAACACGAAACTAGTGCATTAGCTACTACGTCCCCAAGGTGGACTTGATGGATTTTATTCAAATCTGATATTTAAATATTATAATGTTATACTATAAAAGGTTTTTTATCTTAGCCCATCAATTTAGGGTATTTTACAAATAAGTATTTTTTTCAAATTGCAAATTTTTTGAAAATGGCTTTAGCGATTTTGTTTAAAATGCATATATAAGATTTTCTTGACATGACATAGCACTGCATAATTGATTTTTGGGCAAACATTTGTTAATGACTGATTTTTTAAATCCGAATTATTTTTAAAATGGCTATAACAATTTTGATTAAAATGTATATCTGGAGAGTGTTTGACATGAACATGACAAAGAAAACTTATCTACTTTTTTTTAAGGAAATTCTGACTATGATTATTTTACTGATGACTGTTTATTATAGGAATGTTTAAAAAAATGACTTTAGCGATTTTATTTGAAATGAATCAGGGAAAGTCAGGTGGTATGATGCATCTTTTCAAAAATAGCTATAACATTTAACACAATGAAGAAAAGAAAATACAACTAACCGTAAATATCACCTAAACATATAAATTTAATAAAATGATGGAAGTAAATAACACATTTCTTTGTTAAGAAAACACAAAAATTAGAGTGTTTTTTTTTGCCACATCTCTCCCCCCTCTCCCTTTTGGGTAGGTGATACGTCCCAAGAGGGGTGGGTTATGGAAAATGAAGTAGGAATGGTAAATTAAAACAGAAAATTAAATTAAAGATTAATATAACCTAATCATATTATGAACTCCATGAATGCTGGTACGTAATCATTAACATTTCTTTGTACTATGAATATTGTATTTGCATTAGAGATATGGCGTCCATGAAAAAACATTGCAAAATAAAACACAGTGAACAAATAAAATTAACTACGCAAAATACTAGGATAAAAGTTTAACAACCATTTATAATGTATCTTATTTTACTTCTTTAGCTTTTTATTTTTATTTTCAAGTCTGCCACATAAGCCACATTTATCATAATAAATTGTGAAGCTATCATCTAATCATCTATTACACCATATGCACTTGATGCAGTCCTAGTTTGAAGTTGTCTTCTCGTAATGTTCGAGACGCTCGACACAATCATTTTCTTAATCCGAAATGCATCCATCCCTTGAATCTCCATCTTTGTCATCGGAGGATGACTCCTGAAGACGTTTCTTACCTGAAGTATTTTTCGATGCAGCTGATGTCTTATGTTTCTATCTTTCGCCTTCTTGTTTCTTAATGTATGCATCTCGTTTTATTTGTTCATATTTTCCCTTATTTCCTCTAGTGCAATTTTTTGTTAAATTTTGATGAAATCACTTTAGATTCGGTAAGTAGCACTGCTGATTGCTTTCTTTAGGGTTGTTTGGGTTGACTTGGTCCGGGTTCTGCTATTTGTGACAAACTTTTAAGCAGTTTTCTTGGAGTCAGAACTTGCCATTGGGCTTCTTCCGTAGATGAGGAAGTAGAAGGTTTGACAGTAGATATTGTAGTACCTGTTGTATGTGGTGAAGGCTCATGAGTCTCAGACTCAGAAGTGTATTCTCCAGGGTCAATATCCTGTGGTTTCTCTGAAGGTGAAAATTTAAGAAAAACTCTTTCATGAATGGCAGACCGGCTAAAAGGGAATATGCCTGTTACATGGAATCCTGATATTACAGTTTCAACAGTAGCTGCTTGAGACCATGCCTTTGAAAGAAGCTCACCAAAGTGTTACCTCTCAATTTTTTCAATAGGGTTAGCTGTTCCCAACTCTTGACAGAAGCGTTTAGAGTAAACTTTGACTAGTCCGAAAAACGTCCTGTCGAGAGGTTCCAGGTATTGCGTTGTGTGACCTAACAAGCACAAAAGGAAACTATCACTGTCCGCTGCTTTCTGTAATATTTCACAACATGGGAATGTGGGGATTGCCAGGCCTCCACCGTGGTTTTGGATCCCATGTTAAACTGTAGGTCCTCCATTTCATCTCGAAATCGCCTTACCATTACACATTAGCGTAAGTGCGTATGACCCGAACGGGTAGTAAGACGCGGTGCCCACACGTATCCTGTACCTAGCCTAGAATTCCAGAGGACGTTTCATAAATCCCACCATGTCATATCACCCAACTTTCCCTTATTTGTTAAGTTGATTGTATTTTAAATAATTATATTGATTTATTTTTCTAACAAAAATAATTTAATGATAATTAACTTATGAATGATTTTTGTATAATTTGATTTGTTTTGCATAGCTCAAACGATAAAGTCAAAATGGAAATCTGGAAATAGATTTTAATGATAAATAAGAAGTCCTTTTTTATTCTTACAAATAACAAATAGCTTTAGGGTCGTTTACAAATTATTAATTATAGAAAATTTAAGTTTTGTTAAATATGTTTGAACAATTCTGTTTAGTGTTTATATATAAAGTTCTATGCTGGCGGCCGGGGTTCAATCCTTGGTCCCGGCAAAGATTTATCTGATTACCAAACCCTTCCTTCACCTCTGACAAGACCTCTTGTGAATGTGAGGAATGCCAGGTCTCCACCGTGGTTCCGATTCCACGTTAAACTGTAGGTCCTCCATTTCATATCACAATCACCCTACCATTTGCACATTAGCGTAAGTGCGTGTAACCCGAACGGGTAGTAAGACGCGGTGCTAATAATAATAATAATAATAATAATAATAATAATATATATAAAGAGTGATTATTGTGATGGACAAGATTATGTGGATTTTTTAATATCAAAACATAATTAAAGGTAGCTAGCTCAAAGCTTATTTTTGAAAATTCTCTTCGAAGTAATAATAATTATACACTATGATAACGTTTGTGCAAATGTGTCATACTATTTTTTTCCCTGAATTGTGCCCAACTCTTTCGTCACTCAAATGTGGGTAGATTGCATCTAACTTCTACCTTCCTCCCCACCCCTTATTCCAGTATTGTAAACATGTGAATAGCCCTGACTTGTGGTAAAACAAGGAACATACACTAATGTGTACAAATTTACTTCACTTGTCAAACTGACAAAACATATTTTCATGGTGAATGAATTAAGACATGTTTTAGTAGCTTTTAATCTGTCAGAAAAGAAGGGCCTAATAAGCATTGATCGTGCTATACCGTAACTGGTACTAGAATATCCATCCGAGAATGTACTCAAATATATTTAAACACCTCCTTAGAGCCAAACGCTCTGTGCAAAGACAAATAAAGGTTGCTCGCCGTGACCACAAAGTTCAAAAGAGTTTTATAGCGCTGTGTTCTATGTTGTCCTATTAATCTCTTGAATCTGGTTCGGTATAGTCCGCTAAGACTCTATACGGTCACCTTTCACTTCAACATCCAGGCGAATGTTTTAACTTTCTTTAGACGAGGACATCTGTTTAATTAGCAGAGTCCAACTTGATTTATTCATTCTTCGATTTAAAGAGATTATTCTTGACGTTGATGCATCGTGTTGCTCCGTAGGAAATATCTGAAAAGCGAATGGATCTGGGGCGTGTGGTTATCTGAAATGTTTCTGGTTGTATATGACATGCAGATACTGAAAAACATGTTATTTTACTTTATTAAAAAAACATATAATCTTACTTTTATTTTTAAAACTTGTAAAGATGTGTTCCTTATACCCCTCCCACAAAATGTAAATGGTATGTTCATCATTAGAAGACTGGTTAAAATAAAAAAGTATAGATTTTTGTTTTGATACAAGTGTAATTAAAGTATTCTCTATTAATAAATCATTTATATTAATTCATGACTGACATATAATAACTTAACCTAAGACACCGTTCCTAAAACTGCACACCTAGTTCTAATATCTATATATTTACGAATTGTTTGGCAGGACAAACCTGTACACAAAGAGTAAATATCTACATCAGCACCACCTTTAATCAAACTAGGACCCTTTAGATTTGTGGTTGACTTCTCTAAACACTTGACCAAAGCTTCAAACTACTTACTAATAAAAAAAACTACATTTAAAATACGTTTGCTTTCAGAATATATTTTTAATTACTATTTATTACAATTAATAAACAGTTTTGAAAACCAAACTTTTACTACTTACGCTTGTATATTGAAATAGGCAAATACTAGGGTTTATTAATATTTAGACAATAAATATAAATATATTCGTACAGAGACGTAAAATTGCATAAATCCACTTTCTTGTTTGTCCAAGTCACAGAATAATAAAGCCAAGCGTAGACTCAGACACTTTGTAAATTTGGTCAAATCTGTTAAGAGAACCAATTGATTTTGTATTACATTAGAAATTTTTTCTTGATATATTTTATACATCCACTGAAAAACGTAAACTAAAAATAGATAGTGGCTTCGTTACAACAAGTGTGTAAGTTTTGATATGAAAATTCTAGAAGTGAACGCTTTTATGTTCTAAAAAATTATATTATAACTTAAGAAATTTCTGTTGAGAAATGTTGTTTTCTGACATCACGGTTTTTCTTTAGAATGTTTTTGAAAGTTAAAATATTTGGTTACATCCTCGGTGTATAAGATTACATATTATTATTAATTATTATAACCGACTGGTTAGAGCTTGGGGATTAGCTGTGGCTCGAATTAAAATGCTTCATATTTTGAACATATAGATTATTTATATTGACTATATTGATTTATTTAATTGTTATATATTTAAATTTAATATGTTTCTATTTAACAACGTGAGGGATATTCTTTACATTTAAAAATTACACCTGGACACGGGAATTAATATCAGAACGTGAGGAGATCGTCACCTACATATGATTGGTCAATTAAGATCATGGGGTATCAGATAACGCAACCATCTTCGACTCGGTATTTTGCTATTTGCTGCCCATAGTACATTAACAACTGTATGAATGCGCATATCAGGATATAATAAATTGCATCATTTAAATATCCTCTATCTCTTTAATATCATAAGGGAATCATTCTTGTGACATATATAAATGTGTTAACCTGAATATGCGCTATCACTTTTTTATTTTTATTTAGCGCCACGTCTTACTACCCGTCCGGGTTATATTCTTAACTACTAATTATGCTAATGGGTTAGGAAATGGGAAGGTCAAACATAGATTAATTGAATCTGCATTTGCGTGAAGGTAGAGTGGAAAACTAATTAAGGAAAACCACCCTCAGTTCACCCAAGCGAGATTCGAACCTTGATCTACCCGTCCTCGGCAACCTCAACACGAAGTTAGCGCGTTAGCTAACTACGCCACCGAGCTGGGTACATCTCCGGAACCACTGGTGCCATGGGGCCCATCTTCGGATGGGGGGAACCCCTTGAGACTTGTCCCGAAAATATATCTCCCCAACCTCCTCCAGTTCCCCTCCCTCTCTCAACGGATCTCCGGAACAACTGGAGCTATGGGGACCATCTGCAGGTGGAGGTACCTCTTGATATCTTACCTTAAATAATTTCCCCTTAGCCTCCTCTGGCCCCCTCTCCCTCTCTCGATGGATCTCTAGAACCTTTTGGACTAGTGAGCCCATTTTTTTTGGTAGGTGTTTCTTTGAGATTTTATCCGAAAAAAACACCCTACCCCTCCCCTTTCCAGACATATCTACGGAAAAATTTCCCCACTCCTTTTAAGCCCCCGTTATCATATTTATTTATATTTCCACCTAAGTAATGCACAATTTGAAATTAGGTTTGATAGTATTTTTAAATTGAAAAATGACATCTGGACATGGGGAATAAAACTCAAGACCGTTGGTTTAGTATGTTAATACTCTTACACTGAGCTATCCATTAGTAATCCCATGACCAGGGTTATTCTTCACTTATATTTGAAGGTATAGTCTGTAACTAAATAGCGTGGCTATTTAATCCATCATGATCTGCTCATTCGTACAGGTTGTCATTGTACTATTGGCTACACGGAGCCCTCCCGAGTCGGTAATGGATGCGTTATCTGATAGATAGTGATCTTAATTAGTCATGCATATGTATCTGATGATTCCAAACGTCTATCACAGACTCTGCCTTAAAATATAAAATAGTAATGACCCTGGGCGCGTGATGACTCCTGGATATCTCAGTGATAAGAGCATTGTCATACAAAATCTAAGGTTCCGGGTTCGATTCCCATGTCCAGGTGTAAGTTTTCAATTTAAAGAATATAATATATAGATACGGCTATAGCCTTGCCTTACAACTATATTAGCGTTGCCATTTAATCCAAAATTGTTAAGAAGTGATAGGTTCGACTTATACTCTACTGTAGGTGTTTTTACTTTTTCATATTAAGAGAAAGTGTTGTGATCATGAAAAAAATTTATCTCAAGATTATAAATTATTTTTACGTTTTATGTGAACACCAACCCCCAAAAAATGGATGTTACAATTATGTATTTCTGCCTATCTGCCTGTCTGTCTGTCCCTGACCAAGGATCCAAAATGGTTTGATGGATTTTATTCAAACTTAAATTTATATTTAAAAGTGATACAACACTTTTTTTACTCTAGTAATACGATTAAGTGGGAGTACTTTTTTTTAGTTCCAAATATTTTGAAAATGGCTCTAACGATTTTGTTGAAAATTCATATCCAGGATTTGTTTGACCTGAGAAATAGCACTATACAACAGATTTTTGGTCAAAAATTTGTTGAAGGGTAGTTTACTGATGAATAATTTTTCAAAACCTTGAAATATTTTACAAATGGCTCTAAGGATTAGGTTCAAAATGGGTCACTTGAGAGTGTTAAATATAAAAAATAGTATTGTATACTTTGGGGTGGAAGAGGGGGGGGGTGAAAATTAATTTATCTGTAGTTCACTGATGGCTGATTTAAAAAAAATCTGAAATATTCTACTAATTGCTGTAACAATTTTGTTCCAAAATGGTACATATGAAGTGTGTTAGATGACAAATAACAAAGTTTACTTGGTTTTCGGTAAAAATTTGATAAAAGTTCGTTTACTGATAAGTGAATTTTGAAAATTTAAATTGTTTTGTTAATGGCTATAAGAATTTTGCTTAAAATTTATATATGTAGAGTGTTTCATACAAACATAACAAATAAAGCTGTATACTAATTAAGGGGGGGGGGAAATTTGGGTATTGGTAGTTAACTGATTTCTTTTTTATATTTGAATACTTAAAAAAATTGTTTTAGCAATTTGGTTTAAAACTATATTATTGGGATACTATTTTACATATCAATAATAATGTATCTTTATTTATCTAAAAATATAATTTAATTTAGTGGTAGTTTAGTGACAAAAATTATAGCAAATTTGAATGTTTTGGCAATTGAACTTGAAGATTGAATTCAAAATGGGAATATGTGAATTGTCTTTCATTAGAAATAAGAACACGTTTTTGTTTTTACAACTAACAAGTAGTTTTTGGCTTGTTAACAAATAATTTATTTTTAAAAATTTCAATTTTAATAAATATATTTGAACAATTTGTTTTAAAAAGTATATGTAAATAGTGATTATTGTGATTAACAAGATAATGTGTTTGTTTTTACGAGTAAAACCTATTTAAGGTTAGTTTACTAAAAATCAATTTTTGAAAATTTTCTTAGGGACCTAAATACACAATATGAGAAAGTTTGTGCGATTGTGTCGTACTAGTTACTTATGAATAATTTTCTAACTACCCCACGAATAAATGTGCATTTATTATAAACTCTCTTTTCACTATCCCTATCCAATTATCATACAATATGCTAAGCGTATTCTGGATGGGCAAGTATACACGCAGTTCAATAATACAACTAATCTTTATCATGTTCTGAGATATAAATTAACAGGTTTATTAGAAAATAAATCATTATACAGACACGTTTTACAGAAAGTTAAATCTACCTTCACAATTTTTTTAGAGAGATTGAATTTTGAATAGTTGAGCATAGATATAGGGGAGTAATTTTATACCATAAATGAAGAGTACCTATTTACATGTAAAATCCTATTTGGCAGACATGCTGATTAAAATGTTATCAAACTCTTCAAAATACTATTTTTTTAAATTAAAATTGTCTAGTTTTATATACTTTAAAATTGAAATGTTTCAATAATTTCATTTGTATCAAGAATCACTAGATAAGTCTTAATGTTTGTCTGAAAATGTATTTTATTACTCAAGCCCTTATTAATTTAAAGTACGGAAACAATAATAACTATAATATTTTGTAATGCTCAAAAATACACACAGTAATTACATTAACGTTTTAATATGTATAGGTTACAAGTAGACGTAAGAACAATTTTTTTACTGAACAAAAAAAAATGCCCCGTCCCCTTGGCAAAGTAGAACATGGCCTTGCACACCAATCCTGACTTGTTATCGAAGTGAACATCTGCGGGATTTAAAAAAAAGGAAAAATAATACGTCTGTTACAATTTAAATTAGTCCCTCTGCTAACCATCACCTACCTGGCCATGCTCATTTCTTGATGAAGTACGAATTAAATCACTTGTTCTTTTACCGTAATGCAACCGACCTCGGTCGTTGTTGAGATAACTAGTCGGCGTGGGTTTCGAAACGTTGTTCTCTGCCTTCTGCGTCGTCCAAGGAGCTCGATAATTAAAGATCGGCTTGAAACAAAACCAGTTCAAGTCACACTTTTTATAAAAGAGATGTATTGCCCTCTTAAACACGGGGAATATTTCCTTCCATACATAATTCAGTACAAGTCAATTATTACCGTGTTAGTGACAACTATACTCGATTACCTATCTACTAGATACCATTGAAACTTGTGCGTACAAAAAAAAAGTAGCTCCATGGCTTCTTTGGTGCTGACTGACAGCTCACAGCTCACTTCTGACAGTCTACATTTAGGTATATATCTGAATTTTAACTGCCAGAAGTGACAGCTGATAAACACATGTTTTTGCAGATCAATTGGTTCAGCGTAAGGATATATAATTTGGTCTGGTAACTTTTCAAAGCCGTCAGCTGTCAGCTGTGAGCTGTCAGTCAGCACCAAAGAAGCCATGGGGCTACTGTAGTTTGGTAAAAGCGCAGTCCTTGTTTTCAGCGATGTTTGAGTAAAAACACACGCTCTAAAGGAAACAAGTTGTTTTATATTAGCAAACTGAACAGTGATTTCTTTTTCTTTCAAACAAAAGCTAAACGAAATATCTTTGTTTAAAAAAAAAGACCTGAGGTTAATAAATAGCTTTAGTTTAATTTATTTTATAGGTATATTTATAATTTCAAAAATTTAACAATACGTTTTAAAATATATATCTAATTTCTACTTTATAGATACATACAATTTTTTCTGAAAATAGTAGAATTTATATATTCTTAAAACAAGAATGAAAAAATGACCATGTTAAAATGGGTAATATTTTATACAGTAGCTAATTCACTGTTTGCTTCATGTTCGTAGAAATTATTTGAATATACGTTGATTCACCGAATTAAGTACGAAAACATATATCGTGTGTATGGGGTCACGTAATTAATTTAGATGTTAACATGAATGATTGAAGTACGCTCAACAATGTTTAAACCGCACCTGCTCCAACATGTGATTTTCATTCTAGGCAATACTCTTCGTCTTTTACACTTATATAATTGTTTCTCAAAGTTATGTTGATGGAGGACCACCAAATGGAAGCTACGCGCACTGGGGGGATCGCCAGGACCCTGGGTTAAGGGATGTTTGAGGGGTGGAACTTGTGTAGTAAAAACATTATTTTAATGCAATTACATTTTAGGGCTATAAATACAATATAAAACCTAATTTATTAAAATAAACATTGAAAAAATAATACAATTTCATTGAATTTGTAAGTTATATTTGTTTGATTATTTTTAACATTCTAAAACTTGTAATTTTTTTTATAAATGACTGTTCAAATTTGTTGATTTAATGATGGTACATAATTCATTTTTCTATGTGAATTGTGTCTGATGAGGAAATAAATAGAGCAGAGTAAATATACTTCAAATTTAATATTTTCGTATTTTAAATCTTTTTATTTACGTAATAAACAATCTCTAATTTTTTATTATTAATAATCCTCCTGGGATCCTGTGGAGCACTTGATAGGCCACCACGTACTCCCAATTGTCCGAGGACCACACTTTGAAAAACAATGTTTCAGTCAGTGGGACCACCTGAGTGGGTGTGAAAAGTATAAATGAAGAGGGTAGATTATTATAATACTCGAACCCACATTTAATGTGGAGAAATCTCCAATTATTAAAATAACGTATATAAAAATAACCCAGTCTGGTGCTCAAAACTGATACGACTCTAATGCCTTAAAACCACTCAAACATCACCACGAATTGACTCAATCGTAATCAGCACATTGGTAACTTACTTAACCTTACTATATAAAATACTAAAAAATACAGGCATAGCTCATTTTATTATTATTCTGAGGAATTCTCCCTAATTTAGTTTGTTTTCACACTTGTATTTAAACGTAGGGCCAAAATATTCTCACACATTTGTATGTAAGTATGTTAGTATGTATGTATGTATGTATGTATTTATGTATGTATGTATGTATGTATGTATGCATGTATGTAAATATGTATGCATGTATGTATGTATATATGTATGCATGTATGTAAATATGTATGTATGTATGCATGTATGTAAATATGTATGTATGCATGTATGCATGCATGTATGTATGTATGTATATATGCATGTATGTATGTATTTATGTATGTATGTATGTATGTATGTATGTATGCATGTATGCATGTATGTATGTATATATGCATGTATGTATGTATTTATGTATGTATGTATGTATGTATGTATGCATGTATGCATGTATGTATGTATATATACATGTATTTATGTATATATATATATATTTATATGTTTTAGTGAATTTAAAATGACCGCCTATTTGAAAGTAAAATATTCCACATGCTGCGGTATTCCTTATTGAAATGACAGATCTGACACTTCAAAACCACCATAATAATCCTCGATTATCTTAGAATATTGTATCACGTTCCTGTTTGAGGAAGTCTTAATATAGGCTTCTAACCATTTACTTTGAAACAGGAGCTGAAAGATTTCAAATGAAATGTCTTTGAAAATGAATCTTAATTGTTGTGTGATTTTTTCAATAATAAAACTAGAATTGGAGGATTATAATCCTATAAGAACAAATGGGTACCTTTCCCTTCCAATTTTGTCATGAACCATAATTATAAATAACAAACCACTTCATAAATGGTGGGGTTTACTGGTTGTCCGCAAAGCGTCTCGGCGCTTCGGTAGACGGCCTCCTTGAGTCCCCTCTAGCTCTAAGAAAGAGTTCATCCAGTAAACTGTGATCTGAAATGTATTTCAATAGTAAGACAGAGACACTATTACTAACCAAAGAGGACGCACACTAAGTAGCCGGACCCGTTTCTCATTTTACATCACCAATGACGCATTCTCCTTAACTGATCTTCCTGAGCCGCACAAATTTAAATATTGGCATCTGAAGTAGTTCTAGTTTCTGAGGTGCAACAAGCTCATGATTGTTACAAAATCATAAATGTAGGTCTAATTAGAGGATACCTTGATCGCTCGGCTACGTGTAAAATTTAATAATTCTTCTTAACCCAATTAAAAATCAATCTGAAACAAATTAATGCATGATCAGCATGCAACATTTTTGTGTCTGGTTATTTTTAAATTATCGTGCTTGATTTTTTTACATGCTAATAATTAATTATGTAGATTTTATCAAATAAATGGCAAAATAAAAACAGAATCCAGGCCGTTAATTTATCAACCAGGGATTTCGAGCCTACTAATAAAATAAGAACCCTTAGATTTAAGTTTGTAGAGACCGGGGCATGTCGCAACACTTTTTATTTTTTGTATTTTGTACTTTTTATGATTATATAACATATCATTTCCCGAATGTTTGAGAAGTGTATGTTTGATTAACTGTTTTTATTTGGTTTTGCAAAACCATTTCTAATCAAATACAGCATATGTTGCAAGTTGCATGTTACAACACCAGTAAAGATGTGTTACAGTGATTGTTTAAAATCGTCAAATTCATCATATTCATCAAAAACACAGTTGATGCATGGGAAACTTATCTTTTTTCGTAACCAGACAATGGATCGACCTCTTTTTAACCCAGGACTTCGCCTACTCTTTAAGTCCCTCACCGTATTCCCTGTTGCAGGACAAACTATATGTTTGACCTTTATCTGTTGAGCCATCTTCAAAAGATATTTTCCTCTTCACGGAACTTATTTCATTCTTTATTTAGTTTCTATTCATTTGCGAATTAGTTAACAGATTTTTTGTATTTTAGTTTTTATTCTTGTAAAGCTTATTTTTTCTTCTAATGCAGTTTTTTATGGGGTGTTTGAGATTAAAACAAATTAAAACTGTTGAGATAATTTTTAATTACAACACGTACTAGTGTAGTTTTGAGCTGTTAGGTATGTGATACATCAAAAGAGAGCCGATTTTAAGAAAACAGAACCACACTATTTATTGTTATAAAAACATAAGAGCCCATCTTATGAATTGGTTTGAAAACATATGATCTATGGCTTTGATAAACAAAAAACAAAAATACAATGTTATGAATGACAAAGGCACTATTGCTTTATCTATTTATATCTGGCTTCTTTTTTAGTACCCATGTGGTAGCATTCTTTGCAGCTAGCCCTACAACAGTGTATTGTCATTTGAACCATAAAATGGCGTTATTAATTATTTTGCACAGATTAACAATAGTGTCAAACAAATACCAAAAGAATGTATTTTTTTACAAATAATGGTATAGAATTTATATAAAAATTATATCCTAACAAAAAACAAATATTATTTGAACGTGGAGCACTTACACAGCAACCACAAAACAAAAAAATTAGTTATATACTACGAACAAATATACACGTTTATCCCCGCTTGCTTCGTTTAATCATCTACTTTAACGCGATAATATTTCATAGTGGTACACTCTATTTCACAATATTTTTTCTAGAAAAAAGAAAAGCTTTATTGAAACGTGCACCCGTAGCAAATATCCCCAGTCTCCCCCACAATAGCTCATTTCATATTTTATTCTAGTTTCAGGCTCTTATCTCGTAAGTATGTTAAATAAAGTGGATGTCTAACCTAGATAGGACGATGAAGGTGAATTTTAACGGGTCTTACCAACACTAACACGAAAAAAAAAATTGTGAGAATCCTCTCCAGTATACTAATAGAAATGTATCTTTCATTTAAGTCAGGTGATTTATTATCTAACTTAAACCTACCTGTTTCGCAATCACCTAAGATCATCGTATATTAAAAAGGACTGGAAAATTGATAAAAATAAACTAAATAACAGCTATTTATATTGAGGATTTTTTATAACGCTTTAACTTTTTTATTAGAAAATACATATTTTATTTTATTACATATTTTCTCACAGAATACAAATCATTTATGGAATATGAAGTTTAACCTTGCTTAGAAACAATAACGGGATCTAAATAAAAACAATTAATCATGCTTAAGCCCTCACCGATAAGCATGCGTCTTAAATGTCAAGCGCCTCTAGTCTGATTTGCCAATGATGGGGAGGTTGCTACCTGAATCTATTATTATTAGCACCGCGTCTTAATACCCGTTCGGGTTATACGCACTTACGCTAATGCGTAATGGTAGGGTGATTATGTGATGAAATGGAGGACCTACAGTTTAACGTGGAATCCGAACCACGTTGGAGGCCTGGCATTCCCCACATTCACAAGTTGTGATTAATACACGTCTTGTCAGAGGTGAAGGAATGGTTTGGTAATCAGATAAATCTGTGCCGGGACCAAGAATTAAATCCCGGACCCCAGCACAGAAGTCCTACACCTTACCCCTAGACCACCAGGTCACCTCCCTGAGCTTAGGATGGGTAATCTGAGGGTGGTTTTTTTCCTAAATGTTTTATAACCATCCTTCCACGCAAGTTCGGGAACATTTCCTCAAATTATACTTTCTATTAGTGTAAATCACAGAAGGATAACATATCGTGGAGCAAACAAAATTATTTGTCATTAAATGAATTTCTCCGCTGCAGAGTAAGTGGAAAAAATTGATATACAGAGTTATTTTTCCTCAAACATAGCGTGGCTTAAACTTTTAGTTTCAACGAACAACAATTTTTCAAACCTGTCTAGTTTATTCTGCCGACTGTCACCACACAGCTACTTCTGAAGTCAGAAGCAAGGGGGGGGGGGGGAACAAGAACCTAANGGGGGAACAAGATATCTAACAGATATTACATGTCTAATAGACACTGGTTCGTTGCAATAGTTGACTTATATTAATTCAATTGTGTCCATAAGACCGTTCTATTGTCTAAATATTATGACTGGGTGTGTAATATTAATATATGAGCTATTATTTAAATCGTGTTTTGATATAATCCTATGTTTAAAAAGTACAAACGAGATTTTTTCCAAATAATTAATTCCTATAAGTAGCAATGAGGAATGTGATTTAAAGCATTAATTCTTAAATAATGGTTTATTCTTGACCCCTTTTCATGATAAATAATTATTATTAGCCACCCCTGGCAATGATGGTTGAATTGAATTAGGTATTTTTGTATTATAACGTAGGTTTTTGAGCAGTTATGGTTCAAAAAAGAAATAGAAATAATAAATTAATCCATACAATCAGTTATAGGCCTATTTAATGCTTACATAAGTATCGGATGTTGCGCAGGGTAACCACGCAATAAATTGCGTAGCTACCCCGAGCAACGTTTTATTTTGATTCAAGTAAACAGAATAAAATCTCTTTCTTTTGTTACCTCTGACTCAAATTTTAATAAATTAAAAACATCAAGTTAATGAAATTCCGGCTACTATGTGCACATGCTCATGTACAAGAGCTAATAATTTTAAAATGTCTGACCTCTCTACATGCGGTAGATATCGCACAATTCTCATGACAGGCAGACAAACAAACTCTTATTTGTATTAATATAAATTAACTATATGCTTGTAATTTACAAACCTTATAAATAAAGATGCTTTATGAAAACTATTAGTTTATCCTAGTTAATTATACTTTTTTATCAACTCGTCTTACTACCCGTTCGGTTTATACACTTATGTACTAATAACTAATTAGTAATTACGGTTTTAGGGATTAAGAAAGTTATATTTATAGGTAGTGTAACCACATTAGCGTGAAGGGAGAGGGGAAAATTATTTTGAAAACGTACCTTCAATACACCTGACCAAGATTCAAACCTTGATCTCATTGTCATGGCAGTCTAGTCTACTGTGAGGGTAGCACCTTAGACCATGCAGTCACTGTAGTGGATAGTTATAGAAATTACTATTAAAATTGTGTTCATTTATTATTATTATTATTATTATTATTAGCACCACGTTTTACTACCCTTTCGGGTTGTACGCACTTACGCTAATGTGTAATGATAGGGTGATTGTGAGATGAAATGAAGGACCTACAGTTTAACGTTGAATCCGAACCACGGTGGAGGCCTGGCATTCCTCACATAATTCCTCACATTCACAAGATGTCTTGTCAGAGGTGAAGGAAGGGTTTGGTAATCAGATTAATCTTTGCCGGGACCGAGGATTAAACACCGGCCGCCAGCACAGAAGTCTGACACCTTACCCCTAGACCACCAGGTCACCGACTGTGTTCATATAATCATGCCGGACGACGTTTATTTCTGCATTAAGCTACACAAACACAAAATGAAAGGTTGCAGTATATTATAATTTCACTAGTTCAATAATAAATATTTAATATCATTTCGTTTGTCAATGTTTGCTGCGATCCTCGGAGAGAGAAAGAGAGAGAGAGAATGGTAAAATTACTGCATGGTACATGTGAAAAAAAACAATACAAACAGAGATTCTAACCTTGAACCCCCATCCGGTGTCAGGAAATTTAGAATATGGCTAAACTGACGCCTCAGACCACATGACTATCGGCTGGTATAATTGGTTCAGTTTCAAGACTCAGCTGAGCCTCGACCGGGAGTCTATAAGAGAAACGCGAGAAACAAACGACTAGAAGTTTGAACCGTGTTCTAGTGAACGCTTCACGTATTCAAGCCCGCCCACGAGCTATATATGGAATTTCACTTTCAGGACGATCAATAGGTAGCGGAGCGAGACAATTTAAAGTAGATCGATTGCATCAAGATACCCCTGGAGGCATATAACTCATCAAAGTATCGCAGGTGTGTCCTCAGCGGCACGTAGGAAGGGATTCAGATGGCCACACTTACGTGTTGCGTAAACTGATCCATACAGGGTGTACCGTAACATGTGAGACCCATTTCAGTGGTGGACAGGACACAAAAACACCAATTTGATCTTGTTTCCGAGCTACAACCAAGTTATTCCACTAAATTGTTTGTATGCCATATTCTATCTCTCTCGACTTGTTGACAAGTTATGTTATATGCATTATTCCATATATTTTTAGGTCCCTGTCGACCAACTACTGGCGACAGGACGGGTTTTGTTTAATTTTTCCCGCCCGTAAACCTATGGCCAACTTTGAATCAGCCCGCCAGGGCGACATATGATTTTCTTTTTTGGTGTTTTTATGTTAGTTCTATATCGTTTGACTTTTGAGAGCCCCTTTGGGGCTGGTGATCGTCGTTTTGTATCTGTTATATTCAATGTTTTATACATGATAAAATGTATAATTAAGTGTTACAAAAATAAAAACCCTAACAAACAAACAAACATATGCATTATTCCTGATTATTCCAAACACCTGATTTTTTTAAATAATGTGGCACTCTACGAAGTGACTACTGCAAGTTTGCATTCAGGTTAAAGGTGATCATTTTGAGCACTTCCTATGATGTGAGCAACTCCACATTACTATAGTATCTTCAAACCTCACTATAGCTCAAAAACAACGTCAAATATGACATTATGTTTATGTGAACTTTTTTTATTGTTTATGTGACTCCTGTTCACCGCTGAAATGAGTCCCACATGTTACGGTACCCTGGTATACTGTGGTTTCCGGTTGAAAAAGTACTGTAAACTACTTTTTGTTAGAGAGAGTTTTTTTTTTGCGTATAGTATCACTGATCGGAAGAGACATGGCATCCAGTTCGCTCGCCTGTATCTAGACTATTCGTCGCACTGGTGGCACAGAGCTTTGCCCAGGGTGCACCTATAGAAGTGGTCTACACGTATCCGCAATGAAATGATATGGTGTGAATACGGAGGTGTGGGCCAGTGGAAGTCTTAAAGCTAACATAAGCTTAATTTACCGACCCCTGGTGACTGTTGGAATAATTCTCTCAAGAGAAAAATACTTGAAGTACCACCCGGGAATTGAACCCAGGACCCCTAGGTTTGTAGCCAGGTGCATTTACCAAAACACCATGGAGCCGGATAGAAAATGGAGATATGAGTGGACTGTGTGACAATTGGAGTGAAGGAAAAGGGACTGACTGTACGTTGTTAACGCACAATTCGTTCTATACCGGAACAAAGATCTAGTAAAGTATCTTTAGTTTAGCAACTACAATACATGTGTTTGTTCTAATTCATATGTTTATTTTTAAAGAACATAACTTGTGGTTTAAAGCACATAATTATATCAACACAAATATTAAGACCTAACTTAACCTCAAACATAGCTTAGACACTTATTGTCACTTATGAAGTAAAAAGCGTGGTCCAAAACCATGTCTTAGTAGTTCGAAAATGTGTGGGGGGGAATTAGCATTAATGTATAAGGTTCTTTTTTTGACGCCAAAATTACTCACGTTTTTAGCTGTTACGTTTAAAACCAAAGTCATAAAGGGCTTAATTTAAA
Organism: Timema californicum; assembly: GCA_902141385.1. Taxonomy (NCBI): domain Eukaryota; kingdom Metazoa; phylum Arthropoda; class Insecta; order Phasmatodea; family Timematidae; genus Timema; species Timema californicum. The sequence goes on from CABFOW010000154.1 coordinate 100,091, forward strand.
GAGTAGGGTTGAGGAAGTTAGAATTTAGAGGATTAGAGCTCCATCCCCAGCAAACCAGACTAGATAAGCTTGACGACTCCCGTATTCATCAGCTTGAGCGTAAAATACCCCATTACAAATTAATAAAGAGGTTCAACATAATTTACATCACGTGATCATAGAGTACAGTAAAGAGGATAAAATGTCTGACTACTTATATAAGAGCGCTGTGTTTAATTATGTGTTAAATTGGATCTGCTCCTTATCGACGAATGAAAATTAGAGTTCAAGGGTCTTATTGTAAATATCATAAAATTAAGTTAAGATAAGTTGACAAACCATTAAGCGTGCTATCACTATACAGTATTAATAGAGATAAGTAACCTAATTAGAGAGCTACCGAGTTAACTAACCAGTCCAAGTGACAACTGGTTATAAAGAGATTTGAAAAGTATAGGGGAGCCTGGATCGATTCTGGAAGGTGTTAAAAATATATTTACTATTTGTATATGGGTTAATCCTGCTTCCCAATTATAAGATTTATGTTATAATCTCTGCGCGTGATGTACCGCAATCAAGCAAGTTTGTAAGTAGTGTTCTAAACTAATATGATTGTTTAGAATGTCCACGTTAACTAAAAGATGCACAACAGCCATAATTGTGCTAACATTGTCTAAAATGTAATGTTTTCAATAGATTGAATCTACTCTGACAGAGAGGATGGGTGCACTGGAGATGGTTTCTCACATGCAATTTATCACCGTGTTTGTTTTTTTGTTTTGTTTTTCCCTTTCCCACTTCACGCTAATGCGGCTGCGTTCCCACTAAGTTATTTCCCCAGTCTCTAAAACTTAAATTAAGTCGTTAATTACCTTTATGTTGTCTGACATCTTAAGCTAAATGTAATAATAGAATTCAATGTGGAAAAGATTTTGAAATTTGAAGTATAATATAAAGTCCAAAGATCAACTAGTATATAAGATATTTAAAAAAAACTCTGGATTGAGTAACAAATTAGAATGGATTGATGATTAGGGAACTTCACTATATTTCCATCATAATATGAAAGAGTTAAGAACATATTAAAATAATATAATTCACATACATAGATAACACATTAAAATAATATAATATAAACTTATGAGTTTAAGTCAAGTGTGAAGTTAAGGCAGAAAAAGACAGATTAGATATATGTTAGAATAATATAATTTATAAATTATTAATATAATTAATTAAAGATAGAAGTTCATAAATTATTAATATAATTAATTAATAATAGAAGTGTATACATTTTAAATTAATTAATAATTTATAAACTTATATTATTCTAGCTTATATTTTCCACATTGAATTCTATTATTACATTTATAGGTGACCTGGCGGTCTAGGGGTAAGGTGTCAGACTTCTATGCTGGCGGCCGGGGTTCAATCCTATTTATCCTATTTATCTGATTACCAAACCCTTCCTTCACCTCTGACAAGACATCATGTGAATGTGAGGAATGCCAGGCCTCCACCGTGGTTCGGATTCCACGTTAAGCTGTAGGTCCTTCATTTCATCTCACAATCACCCTACCCTTACACATTAGCGTAAGTGCGTATAACCCGAACGGGTAGTAAGACGCGGTGCTAATAATAATAATAATAATATTACATTTATAAGTTATTTCCTTATTACATTTCATTATGTTTTTCAAAAATCTTAAGTTAAGCCGACAATGCCTCTGCCTACTGATCTAAGAGTCCTTGTTTCTATTATTGGCATGGTTGAGGAAATGTATCGTTGGTAAAGTGGGGACTACCCTTTCATAGTAATAAATTAGTCAGTGAGTTGTCTGTTGATATGATCATTTTGTTCAGAGAGAACACGTTAATTAATCTTAAAAAATGAAAAAAACCCATTATATTGAACGTGCTAATTTTTAAAATAGGTTTATGTTAAATACTCCAATAAAAAATATTGAGTTAAAGTAGGGACTAAGTACTATGAGGAAAATAAAAAAATTCAAGTTGTAAAGTAATTCAAAGATTTCACACGGCAGTAAAGGGAAGCGTGACTGCAATGTCTACAATAAGTGCGATCACTTCAACTTTTAAATAATTATGAGCTTTGCATCACAAAAAAAGTGGTTCAGTGATTTTACTACTATGTTGTTTAAAGGCGTTGATTGCCTGGTTTAACTGGATTAGATTTTTTATTTAACTATTTAACTTTCAACTTTTTTAAGCACAGGGTTATATTATAACAGCATGACTTGAAATTTGTCTCAGATACTTTGAACTATGTACACATCCCGAGCTTCTGGTAATATTAGATCTATAGTTGGACTGCCGTTGCAAGAAACATATCCGACTGTTCTAAAAGCTATTAGATCTAATTTAATGAATCCATGCACCAAGACAGGTGTTTTGAAGTTTTCACACTAGACAAGTATTGTTAGTAATACAAAATATAATCAATGTTGATTATTTATAATGACTAAAAGTTACCAAAAGTTACCAAAAGTGCTGTTATATTTTAATTTAGTTTATAGGTAATAAGACTAGTGGAGATACAAGATTATGCTTAGAAAGTACACGTGCTATTACACTTTTTATATTAATTGAATCTTATTACCTGTCAAGGCTATCCACTTATCTACGCTAATAAGGAAGAAATGAGAAAGGTTGTATTAGGAAGAAAGGTACCCACATTTTAATGGAGAGAACGTTGGAAACTATTCAAGAAAAATAATCTCATTACACCCATCTGGGAATCTAAACTCATCCTTCCCGTTATTAACAAGTTTAATTACACGAAACTGTAATTTTTCCACGTATTCGTGGGTTAGTGTAGGTAGTTCGCAAAAGTGAGAATATAATGTGTTTTTTTTTCTTTTTAGTTAAGAACATGCCTTTGGGCCTAGCTGAATATTTTTTACAAAACAAGTGCAATAAATTAATTGCACATAATTCGTTGCACCATTAGACCTGTATGTCTGCACAGCGACATCAGCAGACCTGGAATGAAATAACGACCTCAGAGGAGCACCTGTCGTTCTATGCTGGTGGCAATCCTACAGCACGGCATAAACTAATTACAACCTCATTTACTACTAACGATGGATTGGAGGACAACGTTGTACAAGGCGGGCATCCTTATGAGCCGGGTCTGCGTTGCGGGATTGCTTCGTTAAGGTGAGTTTGAGATGTGATTTCTTCAGAGCGAATGTGTAGTGCAGGTGTGACTTTTCAGGATGAATGTGTGGCGCAGGTGTGACTATTTCAGGACCAGTGTGCTGTGAAGGTATGTACCCTACAGTATGAATGTGTAGTTAAGGTGTGTCTCCTCCAGGACGAATATGTGGTGAAAGTGTGAATACTACAGGATTAATGTGTAGTTAAGGTGTGACTCCTCCAGGACGAATATGTGGTGAAAGTGTGAATACTACAGGATTAATGTGTAGTTAAGGTGTGACTTCTTCAGGGTGAACGTGTGGTAAAAGTGTGACTTTTCAGGACCAATGTGTGGTTAAGGTTTTCTTCCTTAAAGGAGGAATGTGTGATACAAGGTTGCTTTATTAAGGAGTAATGTTCGATACAAGGTTGCTTCCTTAAGGGAAATGTGGTATACAAGGTTGTTTCTATAAAGAGAAATGTTTAATACAAGGTTGCTTCTTTAAGGAGGAACTTTAAATACAAGGTTGCTTCCTTAAGAAGTAATTATTAATACAAGGTTGATTCCTCAAGGAGAAATGTGGGGCACAACATTGCTTTCTTAATGAAAAATAATTAATACGAGGTTGTTTACTTAAGGAGGAATTGCTTCTTTTATAAGGAATATGCAATAAAATTATACAAGGCTGCTCCCTTAAGTATAAATGTTTCATTAAGGAGGAACATAAAACACAAGGGTGTTTTTTTAAGGAGAAATGTTTGATCCAAGGTTGCTTTTATAAAGAGAAATGTTTAGTACAAGGTTACTTTCTTAAGGAGAAATGTTTAATACAATGTTACTTTCTAAAGGAGAAATATTTAATACAAGGTTTCTTCCTTAAGTATGAATGTGTGATACAACTTTACTTCCTTAAGGAGGAGTATGCGATACAAGGTTGCTTCCTAATGGGTAAAAGTGCAATATAAGACTGCTTTTTTAGGGAGAAATGTGTTGTACAACTTAGCTTCCTTAAAGGAGAATGTTTAGTATAAAGTTGATTCCTTAAGGAGGAATGTTTAAAACAAGATTCTTCCTTAAGGAGGAATATGTGATACAAGCTTACTTCTATAAGGAGTAATGTGTGGTTCAAATTTGTTTCCTTAAGGAAAAATAGTTGCTTCCTTAAGGAGCAATATTAAATACAAGGTTACTTCCTTAAGGAGAAATGTTAAATACAAGGTTACTTCCTTAAGGAGCAATGTTAAATACAAGGTTACTTCCTTAAGGAGGAATGCTTAACGCACGGTTGCTTCCTTAAGGGGAAATGTGTGATACAACGTTGGTTTATATATGAAGAATGTCTTATCAATGTGTATTTTTAAGATGTTTTATAATTATTGCTGTTTATATTCAATCAATAAATCCATACCTTGGCCAAATCTTGATTTGTCTGTAAGCTAAGGCTATAAGCGTATGGTAAACCTAATACCCTACCTATACTCTGTCTGTTCAAATCTCTTCTGTTTGGGGTAAAGAGGCTGAGGTATAAAACTAAATTTTCACACTTATATTTATTATTCAAATATGAGAAAATTACCAACTATTAATGATAGAGAATTAATTTTTCAGGAAATAAATAAACGCTGAACTCAAAATAAAATAGTTTATTATATTTTGTATAATTTAACCAAACGGCTTTACTTTGCCAAAGTGAATGAAGGCATTGATTTGTTTCTCATACAACTAATTAGTACATGATTTAACTGAGCGTTGTATATTTATATAATTTATATCATCCCTACCCTTACCCCACATGTTACACGTGTTACTACATATTCGGAATATCTGCATATGTATGCTTGTAGTCTAGATATAAGAATGGTAAAAACTAAGCGAAAACACGCCTACATTTATGTGGAGGTAAAGGGACAAACCATTTAGAAATAGCTCAAAACAGTCGCCGATCAGATTTAAACCACTACGTACACACACACACACACACACACACACACACACACACACACAAGAAAACCAGTAAAAAGATATTCGCTCCTTTGTAGCTACTGGTGCGGATCTTTAAATACTTTTTTCACCACTTTTTACTATTCTTGCTATACGCATAACGTACTGTTAATTAAATACAAATCCAGTCAAGTCTGTGTTGAAGTGGGTAAGCTGTGTAAATCAAGGAACACGCGTGACCACAAATGATAAACGTGTGTCAAATCTTGCGGTAAAATTCCAATTATTTAGTCAGGAATACGACGGATGGGGTCATTTTCGAAAATGGCGGGATGCCGTCTAAAGTAACAGGAAAACGCATTACAAGTTTTTATTTATCTCTTTCTTAATTGGTGAAATTTCACTTTTCAGCAAACTGGACAACAAATTTTGGTAGTAGGTGGCTCTGAAGACAGCCAACTCGTTCATTCTCTTCTTCTAATGATCTACAACAACAACCTAAATATCGCCTTCTATTTATTATGGCGCTCCAAAACTCTCCTAATTGGCACCGGCACTGATAGAAAAAATAAGTGTTTTTTTTTAAAAAAAAAAAGCTTCAAATATTGAACAAAATGATTGGTTCATTAAAATAAAGTTGTTTTAAAGTTTTTTCTTACTCTTTCTTGCAAAGTGAATAAAGTCTCCATAATAAATTAGTTTTTGACCGGTAAAAAAATGCGATATGGCCAAATATTTGTTATTTTTCAAGAGAAGTAGTTAATATCTCATGAATTTGTGATCCACACCAAAAATATGAGGGAATATAGCCTACATAAATTTACAAATATGTTTATGTTTAAAAGTTGACCAAAATAATATATTTGAGATGGCTATACTCTTTACTTGAGTCACAGAAACATAGTTGGGATTTTTGTTACCATCACTTAATTTGTGTACAAAACATTTCAAACATAAAAGCAAAACGTTGTTATTTTGTTGGTAATTTATTTACAAAACTAGAATTGGAAATAAATGCAGTTCCCAACCATTTATAATTTATTAAAGTTAGAAATTAATATGTATAGTTATTAAGATTATTATTATTATTATTATTATTATTATTATTATTATTATTATTATTATTAGCACCACGTCTTACTACCCGTTCAGGTTATACTCACGCTAATGTGTAATGGTAGGGTGATTGTGATATGAAATGGAGGACCTACAGTTTAACGTGGAATCCAAACCACGGTGGAGGCCTGGTATTCCTCACATTCACAAGATGTCTTGTCAGAGGTGAAGGAAGGGTTTGGTAAAGTTATTAACAAATTATGCACATTAGATAATGCATATTAAGGCATTATTTTTAAAATTAATCTGATTAATTGAGCTAAAAGATTTTAAATACTACAACTTAGCTTAGAAAGACCCACATAGGTGGTCCCTTTGTAAATGATGATTTGAAGATCGGGTATCGAATCCCACTTGGTTGTAGAAAGCGTGGTTTTTCCTAAATGGTTCCTCACACCCCTTCCACGACAAATTGGATACATTTCCTCTAAAACTATATCTTCCTTATCCCCCAACCTTAGCGTAATTTATAAATATGTGTATAGTCTGAACGGTTAATGAGACACTGTGAAAATACAAAAAAATATAACATGAATATAATAATATGTATATTCATAAAATTATTTTTCCTTTTTCTCGAATTAAATTATTATTGTTCTTGATTTGTTTGGTAGGTACTAGAAATTGATTATCAAATTAAAACAGACCTTCACGACTAGTATAGTTCCGCTATTCACTAATTATACAAACACAATAAATTTCGACAAGGGTAGAATTTACATTTGATTTACAACAAGTCCTACACCATATCTCAGTTGATAGCGTGTCTGTATACTGAGCCAAGGGTTCCAGGTTCGATTCCCAGCTTGGCCGAAACATTTATCATTGGTAAAATAGACGTTTTCCCTTTCACAGTGAATAATTAATGGCCGGGGGCTGAAAGTTGTGTCTGTAATAGATTTAAGTTTTATAAGTCGTGTGCTCTTATGATCAGTTGGTTCAGAAAGTGCACGTTAAATATCTCCAAAAAATAAAGTTTTTAACATTTCCATGGTAGGAAATAGTAGAGAATATGGGGTGATGAAGGAGATACCTCAGTGCATACAATCTGGATTCAAGCCCCAAACTTATTTACACCATAAACCAGACAAAACTAGATTAGTGCCTTTGGCCACGTGCCCACAGATAGGTCCGGTAACTTTTCTCAACTCCTTTCATCCCTGATTCGACAGTCACAAGAAGCATTTATTGGTAGCAATAAAACTTTTTTTTTTTACTAAATACATTTCCTGTTATTTTGCCCTCCAGGTGCAATTTGACAACCTAGTGAATATTTTGTTGCTTTATTACTATAGATTAAAAAAAACATTTTTATGTGTGTGAAGGCTTTGTGCCACCTGTATTTTTTGTTTTTATTCTTCAACTACACATGTTTACCTTAGTGTGAGCTCAACCATCGGAAAGACATCTTTAATTTGAGACAAGAGTTGCTCTGCTACCGTTTGAACTTGTGATTAAAAAAATATACTAGAAACTATGACCTTGGTGAATTTGCAATTATGAGACTTCATTTTGAAGGATAGCAAGGATGGTGAGAAAAACAAACCTATTTAAAACATATAAAAGACACGTCAAAATTTAGCGATCTATTATTTGAATTCACATAATGTAATGTTTACGGAAAACAAAGTTAAATTTAACACTGTGGTTATTAATGAATTATCCCGTATAGATAGATGCGCAGAATAAAAGTCAAATGCTTCGTTCAGCCTGGTATTCTGGTAAAAGGGAGGTTGAGGCTCACTTCGCAACTGGGAATATTATTATTATTAGCACCGCGTCTTACTACCTGTTCGGGTTGTACGCACTTACGCTAATGTGTAATGGTAGGGTGATTATGAGATGAAATAGAGGGCCTACGCTTAACGTGGAATCCAAACCACGGTGGAGGCCTGGCATTCCTCACATTCACAAGATGTCTTGTCAGTGGTGAAGGAAGGGTTTGGTAATCAGATTAATCTGTGCCGGGACCGAGGATTGAACCCCGGGCCCCAACACAGAAGTCCAACACCTTACCTCTAGACCACCAGGTGACCCTAACTGGGTGTAAAGAGGGTGGTTTATCCTAAATGATTTCCTACATTCTCTAAGCAAATGTAGATATAGTTCCTCTAAATTCTAACTTACTCTTCCTTACCTATTAGTGTAGTTAAATAGTCTAAGGCGTCACTCTCGCAGTAGACTAGACTGACAATGACGTGGAAATTGATGTTCAAGTCTGGGTCGGGTGTACTGAAGGTGGATTCTCCAAAATAGTTTTATATTTTACAATGACGATAACGTAATTAGTAAATAATCTTATAGCCCGAAGGGGTAGTAAGATACGGTGCTAAAAATATAATGTGGCTATCTCAGAGGGGTAGTAAGACTTTGGGTAAGTATGGGTAAGGTATAACTTATAGGTTGGGTAGCTGAAGTTGAGTAAAGGTACCGCGATGAATAATGTAGGGACTAATTATTTTTAAGTCTCGGATAGCCACTGGTGGTATTAAAGCACACACTTTAAAAGAGGTAGAGATATTTTATTTTCTAACCTTAAACAAACACCTTGATCCGGGTTTTTTTCCACCCACATCCGAAAGTTCCAGTGTGGTAGAAAGTCACATATCAGGTGTAACGCCCTGAAAACTGTTCAAAAGGAGACGCCTCTTCAAGAGAGCGACCACATGACGGTGTTCATCAAAACATAAAAAGTTTTGAATATAAAAGAGAGACGTATTTTAAAAGAAACAAACCGGCTCGTTGAAAAGTCACCCATAAAAATGTTGGTACTGGTAGTTTGTGATTTTTTTAAATTTTTTTTTGAGGTGTGACATAAGCCACGCATAAGATACATGCGGTTTGTTATGTATTTTATGATCTATTCACCAAATGAACAACAGAAGCCGCGCTGTCCTTCAGGGTCAGTGGCAGTGGTCGGGGACTGAATGTTTGGGGGCCGGAGGGATTGCTGTCAAGTAGGCTTTTAAATATTTTGATTAGATATTGCTCTTGCATTGCGTCACATTACCCTTTTGGGATATACGTACTTAATAACACTAATGTTAGTATTAAGTAAAGTAGAATTTAATGTAAATATACCTGCATTTTCATAAAATATTAGTAGGAAAATAACCACCCATTGACCTCGGTGGTCTTGGTGCACAGTACTCGCCACATGACCCAATGTTCGTAGATTCAAACCCAGCTGGGGTCTATGGGGTTTTATTGAGCGATAAAAATCCATGGCACACCTTTCTTATGAGGATAGGTAAAGCCATCGGTCCAATGTAAATTGTGGCATGTAAAATGAACCTGAAAGGTATGTGAAAATACCTTTCCCAGCAAAATATCTAGGCCCTTTCACTTTAGCTCATAGAAAATTCTCGTATGCTGATATAATCAGTCGGTTCATAAAGTGTACGTTATGGTGGGTTAGGGGATGCAAGAAAAATACAGTGTTCTTGCAGTTTTTATGACAAAGATTTTGGCCAAAATAAATAAAATATTTCTCCAGTACAAACATAGAATTTAAGTTCCCTCACACGGTGACCTGCACATTTCTTAAATATCTGTCAATGGTGCCCTGGAATGTAATGATAACTTTTTGTCTCCATTTAAAAAGTTCGTCATCTAATGCCGCTATGCTCATGATGGATATTCAATAATTATTGATATAAACATGTGAAAAAAAATTAAACTCTATATTTGATTTATTTTAGACAAAAAAAAATGGATTCGCCATAAAAACTGAAAAACACCCGCCTTTTCTTCCATTCCACTTTAAATGACCAAAATAAATAAATGAAATAATAGCCACTCTCAGTATGACCTTACTGGTATTTAAATAACGACTTCTCCACCATCTTAACCACCGTTAAAACAAACTAGAAAAGCTTGATAGCTAGTCCATGTATCCATTGGTGCGCGTGGTTTGATTCTTCGACCGCGTAGGCCTACAGCATACAGTCATCAAAGCTAAGAGTGAGGGCTAAATCCTCCCCGATGGAGAAGGTTGGTTTTGTGACAACGTATTCGATTAGTGGTGCCCAACTCTGACCTGTATAATTTTGGAAAGTAAATAAAATATTTTTATGTAAGTGAACTGTAATAAATATATTTTAACTTTAATAAAATGTATATATATATGATAAGTTTAAGCTACCCACCATCCGCTTCTGTGGCCGCGTAGTCTAACGCGCTATTCTCGCAGTAGACTAGACTGCCGATGAGGGGAAATTAAGGTTCGAATCTAGGTAGGTTGTACTGAGGGTGTTTTTTCTAAAATGGTTCTCCTCTCTCCTTCCACACAAATGTGGGAACAACACCTCTAACTATAACCTTCCTAGTCTCTTAAATCATTATCATAATTATTACATAATCGTATAAACCGAACGGGTAGTAAGACGTGTTTCTAAAGAAAAGAAAAATCTAGGAACCATCAATGGCATCAAAGGAATCACAACTAAAGTAAACACATATGCTTTGGCTTTTTCTCTTATTCGAGTTAAATGTTTGACAGGTAAGTGTATCACTCCAAAATAACATTTACCAATAGTTTCAATCAGGCCAACAATTACCAAACCAAACTTGATGTTTTGTGCACTTATTCTTTTAGTGTCGATCTAGTATATCCACATATTTTCACTAATAGAGTGGATAACTATGATGAAGATATAGTTTTAGAAGAAATGTACCTGCATTTTCATGGAGAAAGAACGGAAAACCAATTTGGGAAAACCACCCTTAGCACATCTATTTGGTACTCGATCCCTAGCCCGCTAGTATAAAACCAAACAGGATGAGGCTGACGGCCTAGCCCTACACATTCAGGTAACGCAACATGATTCCAAAAATCGCAAATAATGTTTACAACAAAGCTTGAAAGATATTTTATTCACAATTCAGAAGGAGTGACAACTTTCTTTCGTATTCTGAGAAACTAAATTTTTTTATTAGAAATATGAAAGTAAACTCTTAAATAGATATGACTTGATGACATTTACTTTATATATTTTACAATGGTGATGATATTTTGGGATAAGTCAAGGTAAAACTATTACCTATTAATCCTTATATCTCGTGATTAAATGATATTTGAAATATATTTTTTTGGTAAATATTTCTTATATAAATATAATATAGATAACTCCAAAAAATATAGTCTGTAATTATTTTTATTTTCACGGCGTTTTACTACCTGTCAACTAATAGTGTAGATATGTGAAAGTAAATGTAGTCACTATTGCGTGGAGGAGAAGTGGTAAACAACTGATAAAAAACAGCCTCAGTACAATCCAAGATTCGAACTCCGACTTCACAATCACCGGCAAATTTGACGGTCTTGAAGTTTAATCCACATACCTACTGATGAATGTCAGTTAACAATAATAGTCACAATATTAAATAATATATTTGTTACTATAGAAATAATATTGCTAGGAAAATATAGCTGATGTTGTTTAGAATAGATTTGATTTTTATTTAAAGTGGTAAAGTTATGTTTATATAACAAAATAAGATGTCTTTTCTTAAGGTTTGGCTTAATCAATCTTTACATCTGTGACCAGTTTACGATAAATAGTAGCCTTAAAACTATAAACACAGGTATCTTTAATTTATGAAAGAAAATAAATGTTTATCAGCAACTTTTTGCCTTAGCTAATATATTTCCTCTCGATTTTCTTTAAAGAAGATTTACATAATGTTTACCTTAGGCGGAGGAAGAAATTACGTTATTTAGTGTGCAAATAAGTTGTTAAATGAATTCTTCTTTAGGATCTTGTAGCCAAGTTAAAGAAAACAAGTGGTTCTTTATGAACCAGACTTCTTTGACCTAACACGTCTGGGTCAGCCGCGATAGGGAGCAGTAACGTGTCATTAGGTTGAGATACAGGACTGGAACCTTGCAACGTGATTACCATGCTCTCGATAAACCGGCTGTTGTGACTAACAACACAATCACCGAACAATTGGATGCACGGCTAGCGTGCCCAACTATAAGCCGCGAGAACAATTATTTTTGTATTTCTATTTATTTTAAAATGGTAGGTTCACGCGTTTTAAAAACCAATTTTTTTCAAGGCACGTCTTACTACCCATCTGGGCTATGCGCATTTTAACTAATTTAATTATATATATATATATAAGTAAGGAGTAATTTAGAATAAATGTACCCACATTAAACTGGGGTTCAAATGGATAACATTGTAGAGAAAAAAGCCCAAATAAACCCAGTTAGGATTCGAGTCTCAACTTATTCGTTCCTATAATTATATATATATGTATATATATAAGTAAGGAATAATTTAGAATAAATGTACCCACATTAAACTGGGGTTCAAAGGGATAACATTGTAGAGAAAAAAGCCCAAATAAACCCAGTTAAGATTCGAGTCTCAACTTATTCGTTCCTAGCAAACTGGAGTAGATGAACCTGAAATTTATTCATCGTGCTCACCAATACGGTTGACTTAAAAACACTGTATTAACATTAACTCCTAGTAATACTATCCGTCTGAAATATCTGCAAATTACACCAAGAAGGTAGAAATGAGAAAAATAGAATTTAGAGTAAATGTATTACAATTTTCATGGAGAAAGGGTGGGAAACCATCTAGGATAAATCAGCCACATTAAACCAGGTCAGGATTCTATCCCTGGCCTCTGTCACCATTAAGCATGAATATATGAGTCTGAATTTTTATTAGCACCGCGTTTTAATACCTGTTCAGGTTATACTCACGCTAATGTATAATGGTAGGGTGATTGTGAACCAGTTTAACGTGGGCTCCGAACCACGGTGGAGAACTGGCAATCCACACATTCCCAAGTTGTTGTTAATACACGTCTTGTCAGAGGTGAAGGAATGATTCTGTAACCTTGTGTACATGCCTAATGATGCAGATGACCAACAAGATGTGTTAGTTCTAAGAGTGTTTTTTTCTTAGTTGGTTTCCCACACGCAACGCAAATACGGGTACATTTCCTCTGTTATTCATTTTATAATCCATACACCCTTTACGTGATCAAAATTTGTATAGCCCAGACGGAAGGGAGGGAGGAGTTAGAGGGAGGGGGGACTTTGAACAACTCAAATTGCATAATATTTCAGGCAAATAGAAGAATTCTCATGTCTTGATACTGATTTCATTTTCTCGGGCTGTAAGTAAGGTGGCCTTCTATCTATTGTTCGCGACGTGCAGTTTAGCAATCAAGTTGTTCATGCGTGAAATAAGATTTCCAGTTAGCGCGTAGACTTTTTTTTTTAATTTTGTCAATTATTTCTTATAGCTCCCATTTTAACAGAAGCTAAATTCTCAATCGATGTCCACACTCAATAGATGTATATAGGGCAACTGTGATGTAAATGGTATTTATATTGAAATGTCTTATGCAACGTGATCTGAATGTAGCTGTGGATAAATGACGCTTCACTTCACTGTCGTGTCTATATCACGTCTCATTCGGAGTGCCTCCATCCTCTTCCGCATGTGTATCATTTACTATATGTTTTTTTAACTTTACCATATTGAGAAACTATTGTAATCGTGAAATTTTTCAAATTCTAGATTTTGATGGATCTTGACGTTTTATGTGTCCCTGTAATAAAAGATAATAGGTCTTACCATTTGTTTTGTCCACATGTATTTTTGTATTTATCTCCTATCTGGGGCGACAGTCAAAACTGTTTTATGGATTTCTTTTAAATTTGATATTTAGTTGGTGTATGACTATACCTTGAGGTTAAATAAAGATTATAATTCAAGCTCTAGAATTAAATGTAATTTACTAAAGACTTATTTTTGAAAATTAATCCAAGGATTTTTGATCACAATAAATATTTGCAAATTGTTGAACATAGTAAATAACTATATTTACTTGGTTTCAGAGGAAAAAATAGTTTACGAGCTTGTTATAAAATATGTTTATTGAAAGTTGAAAATATTTTTAAAGGACTTCTTGATTTTGTTCAAAAATGATATTTGGGGATTTTTTTACATACGGTAGTAAATAAAATCAGTGTTTATCTTTAATTAAATATCTAATTTAAGGTATATTTACTAATTAATGATTATTTTTTGAGATTTTGATGTATTTTCAAAAAGGTTTTCCAAACAATTTTGTTTAACATTATCTCTCATTTTTTTTATATGAATAATAAAAATAATACGTTTGTTTTCTAAGATAAACTTATTGAAGGATAGTTAATTAACTGATAATAAATTGTTGTTCTTTTAATTTAGTTTCAAACTATATTAGACAATATAAGAAAGTATGCATAACATTATTTTCTATTACATGATTTTTTCACATTTTCCCCTGCAATTTAACACTATTTTTTCCTTGTACTTTGCGTCTCTTTCTTCATCCGCACTATCAACACATTTACATTAGTTGGGTAAGAATGAGGAAGGTAGGACAAAGGAGTGTAAACAAAATTTCGTGAAGAGATAGTGAAAAACAATTTGAATTCGGTTCACCTAGATAGTATTGATAATTCCACCTCTCTACCAGCAACAACACAATATACCCTTCTCAGTCGCGTAGTTGGCTAACGCGTTAGTTTTGTGTTGAGCCAGACTACCGATGGTAGGAAGATCTAGGTTCGAATCTCAGTCGGGTGAACTGGGGTGGTTTTTCCTAAATGGTTTTCCACTCTCACTCCAGGCAAAAGCTGATTCACTTCCTTTAAACTCAACCTTTCCAATTCCTAATCCAACAACGTAATTAGTATTTAAGCTTATAACCCCAACGGTTAGTAAGACGAGGTGTTGAAAAAACACAAACAAGCCGCATATAACGCCTTTGTTCACGTGCCCAATGGAGAATTTTATATCACATTTTATATAACGTGTATGTCTACTGAGCTAAGGGTTTCGGGTTCGATTCCTGGTACGGTTGAAAAGAATATAGTTGGTAAAATGTGGGTTTCCCCTTTCACAGTGATGAATTTGACCGGGGATATAATATTGTCTCTGTTATGGATTTAAGTTATTTTATATAAGGCTTGTGCTGATATAATCAGTCGATTCAGAAAGCGCACGTTAAAAACATCAAAAAAAATAAAATATTACAATAAAATATTGTAAAATTACTGGCGGTGAATCATCACAATAATTACCTAACTTTTAAGAACAGAGTAAATTATCAATTATTTGTCGCTGTGGGTACGTCAACATAGGGACCAACCTAGCCAAGGCCAGTTCTCCGTGATGGGAAGGAACAGGTTTCAAATTTTGTCCGTGGTCTTCTGAAAGTGGTCTTCCTTAGATAGTGTTCCACTCTCCTTTCATAAAAGTGTGGCTACAATCCTTCCAAGTTCTATCTTCTTCATCCCCTGTCCTATGATTATAAACATGTCAATGTAACAGACAGGTAGTTAGTTGCGTTACAACGGACAGGATTCTCACAGTCAAATATTTTAATCCTATTACCTATGACCCCACCATTTCTTGTAATATTAGATATTTTTAACGTTTGGTTTGGAAATGTATTAACATAGGTGAATATATTCACTAAAAACAAAAATATCGCGACACCTCGGTTAAAAGGTATTGATGCTAATGTTTCATTCAATTTCTTGATAGCCATTCTATTTTCACCATGTTTAATTACATTAATGGTACAGGAATAATAAGGTAGAATTTAAAGGAAAATAGCCATATTTGCGTAGAGGGGAGAGTGGGAAACAATTTATGAAACATTCACACTTCAGTACACCCAACGTAAATAAAGTACCTGCCTTGCCTCCACCAGCAAATCAGACTAAACGAGATCAACGTTTAGCCCGCTTGTCCATCAATGCGTCTGAGAATGTTTACTTTCACCAGAATTTAATATCAAGGTAATGTTTTTATTTGTATCCCGAGTATTTAATGTGCACTTCTTAACTTACTGATAATATCAGCACATGGCTTATAAACTAACTTAGAACAGACACAACATTATTGTAATAGGAAAATCCCAATTCTCGCCAATAATACTTTTTTTTAGCAATGATGGGGATAGAGCTTCCAGCCCTTATCTCACTAGGAAAATACGCTAACAACTGATCTAAAAGACTAAACTGTTTGTTGTTTTTCATACTTTTTAGGTTAAAGCCTATCTAATTGCTAAAACCATGGATAAGGTTGTAAGGAGGGATTTTGGAGGAGATTAATAGACGACAGTGAACGCCATATGTGGAGTACACACACACACACACACACTATTCGTCAGTGCACCTGGCCGGGATTTGAACCCTTATTTCCCTGTTAATGGCAACCAAGAAAAGTGCGCTTTAAGCCACCTGATCACAGCTGGATGTCTTGAGTTATAGTGTGGCCTTGGAGCCCCATGTGTACCTTTAACAGGCAGGATATGAGGGGTTTGGTGTTTAGTATAATAATAAGCTTGTTCAAACGCCGGTAGCTCAAAGGAATTAAGTACCTATAAAGCTCATGAAAAAAAAAAGTCATCCTCCACATTTTCCCCTTCACCCCTTATCTCGCCCGGCACGTTAGACAATGAAAGACGCCTTGAATAAGCGAAACTAATTGACGCCATCTCTTCCGCCAACTAAGGCGTGCGCCGATAGATTAAGTATCCTGTTAACAGTGTTATAACAGTAATAGGTTCTTAAACGACCTATTTATTCTTCCCAACGGACAATTTGTTGAAACATCATTAAAACACAACTCATCAGTAGGAACCATTTCTTTTCTCGTCTCGTCATTGTCTGAAATGTGGAACCTTTGCAATGTTGCAATTAGAGTTAATAACCTCAACAGACTCCTATATTTGGTGTTAGGATTAAATGTGTTTTTTTTAAGTAATTCTTATATATTTGGTTACTAGCCTTAAGCAATTACAAGATGTGTAATTCGAGAAGACGTCAGCTACTGTGGTAGATTACTCTAATTAGGATAAAAATATTGTAAGTCTTATAAGCTCACTTAATCAAAGTAGAATCCGACATCCGTTTTGATTGAGTGGCGAGGCGGTGAATTGCAAGTGGCCTGGGTTGAAGATTCACGAAATGAATAGAGGAGGAGGAGATTGAAGAGGTATACTTAATTGCATTATCTTTTTATTCTCGTGCTCCACGTCTTTTTAGCCTTACGGATTATCCTAATATTTACACTTATGGGAGTTGGGAGGAGTAAGGTAGGATGTTAAAGAAAGTGTACCTGCATTGGCGTGAGTAAGATTAATCGGAACCCATTTAAGTGGAGAAACACTTATCCACAACCTGTTGGAGTGTTAGTGCCCCTACTTTCCAGTAACAAGATGAAAATGACTCCTTTGTCCACTTGCCTACCTGTGCGAGCTATCTTTAGTCATTTGCTACAAGTGTCTTGGGAAAAGTAATTAATTAATATTTTTTAACTAAATTAATTTTCCCAATATTTTGTAAAGAAAAATGCATGCATGCTTTTTATAATCACTTGTGGGAATACCTGTACTCGACACTGTGAGTTGAGTGAACTCCGAATTACTCGTAACTCACTTGCCACCGTACCTCGTAGCACGAGAAAACAGAGATAAATTTGACCTCGCAGTGAGTCAAACGAGAGTTTCTTAAAGGCGGGTATTCCACTAATGCGTATCCACGTATCGTTTCATCGTTGCGAATCATCAAGTGATACGATACGGTGCAACACTGTCTGATATTTTTCGTATAATCACTACGTATCTGTATCAAAACGGAGGACATAGGACTACGATACGTATTGAACTTGAGTGTTCAGTTCTAGTTATAATGTAGCAATGAACACATTTCTGCAAATAGCCTAAGCCTCTTACATTTTGATTCATTATTTGATTTTGAAAATACCAACTAAATTTACCGCGTTGGTGGATGTCAAAATTGTATGCGAGCAGGGAGGTAAATAGTAGAACAAGTTTATTGCCTGACTTAAATTACCAGTTGGTCAGAGGATTGTACAAAAAATGTCACTAGAATGCACCCAACTGATTTTGAGATTTTGTTACCTTTAATTGAATCAAGAATTTCTAAACAAGATATTATATGTATGTTTGTACAAACCGTATAGTCTCTTCATTACTTTGCTCCATTAGACCAAAAATATAATTATAAAAATAATAATCGAATAAATCGTACTGACTAAAACCAAATCTCTACACAAGGTTACCGTCGGGCGTCCTCGACAGGAATGAGCGTGCAACACGTTAAAATGGTAGCCCGAACACATATTTTTCAACCTAGTGTCAAACCATTCCTTTTATGTGACGGCTAAAAACCAACAAATGACCGATCGGGCCCATTGTGTTTCTTTGTATCACATTTGAAACGCAACTTTGTAACGATTTCCCTAGGACCTACAGTTTAGCGTGGAATCCGAACCACGCTGGAGGCCTGGCATTCCACACATTCAAAAGTTGTGATTAATACACGTCTTGTCAGAGGTGAAGGAAGCTTTTGGCAATCAGATAAGTCTGTGCCGGGACCGAGGATTGAACCCAAAACCTCCAGCACAGAAGTCTGACACCTTACCCCTAGACCGCTAGACCACGCTTTTGGCTTATATCTTATAACTGGGTTTTCTTAATGTTATAGCCACACTAATGTGGGTGCAAATCCTTGAAACAACATCAAATCTCCCTAGACCTTAGATTGGCGTTTAAAAAAATGTGTTACACGTAGCCCCTGGGCTCTGCCTTAGTTATCTAAGGCTCCATGATGAAATTTTAAAATATAATTTATTTGTTTTTCACACTATAAAACATCAGTAATTAGTGTTGCAATTATTTACTTTCAAATCAAAATTAAGTTACATTCGACAAAGGTGCAGCCATAATATGTAGTGCTTTCCATTTTTTTTTTACATTGTGATACTTATAAAATTTAACTATATTGATTGAATGTTCATAATATTAATGTAAACATTTTTCTGGGTGCTTTGATGTATTTTTTCTGGTCTACAAAGTTTGGGAACCTTTGCCTTAGATAAAACCGTCAACAGCCCATGTGTTAAACGAAATAGTTTAATTATTTTGTATATGTATGTGCACCACGTCTTACTACCCGTACGGGCTATTCATATATTCACACTGATGGATATAATTATGAGAACGTTATAATTTCAAGAATGTGTATCAGTATTTACATGAATGGGAAATAATTTAAGAAAACTCCTACTCAGTAAGCTTGACTCGGATTAAAACCCCAGCCTTCCCACCAACCGACCATCGAGGATATTGCTAGAGTAAATGTGGAATAGACGATTATGATAAAAATAACTTAAAAGCTCAGTAGCAAGACGAACCTAGACGTTGATGCTAAATTATATTTATGATTATCTTCGGGGGTCGAAGAAGGGCTTTCAGTCATGACAAACGTACGTTTATAAGGGAAATATAAACTGAATTAAACCAGTTTCAGGTTGCATTAATATAGTAGGTACTACCATACCCGCTATTTAATAACATAAAAATCTCCAAGTCAACTCACATACATTATAAGTAGTTTTAAAGATGGCATAAATGTTTAAACTACTTAATCTGAAAGCTCGTAAGATAGAAACATAATGTTGAAGGGAGGAGAGATGATAATAAAATACATAAAAAACTTTTAACTTCATATTTTGTGCTACTTCCATTCCTACAGTCTGACTGGTTCAAAGTAAAGTAGCTTGGTAATATTTCATTATTATTACTAAAATTTTAACGACCGGTAATAGTAAGGTAGAAAGGTCAATTATTTTTTGTATGTGTGCCCTACGTTTAAAAAAACACCTTGTAAAAGTCAAACCCCTCCAACTGTATATTTCAAACAATGGGATGATGTTCATTTTTTAAAAGAAAAGAAAAAAATACCTATTTTAGTGATAAGTGTTAGTGTAAAGTTGTTATTACTTAACTCAGAAAAGTGATAGGTTAGTTCGGCAGGAAATGTGAAGTTCTTAATGTTTTTAAATTGTACCCTTTTATAAATTTTAAATATCTCTCCTAGTAACTTTCTCCCAGTTTGGGCTATAAGCATTTTAATTATGCTAATTGACAGGGAAATTGGAGTTCGAATTCTGATTGGGTGTGCTGAGGGTGGTTTTTACCAAATGTTTTACCACTCTCCCCCGACGCAATTGCAGCTACACTTCCTCAAAATGCAAACTTACTCATCCCTTGTTTATTGGCATAATTAGTATATATGTGTATAGCCTGAATAGTTTGTAAGACACATTGCTTAAAAATAAATAAGATAATATTTTTTTAAAACCTAAGCTAGTGGATTGAGGATGAGTAGTGTATAGTGTAAAAATGTATCCATATTCACTTGGAGAGAGAGTGGGAAACCGTTTGGGAAAAACAACCTCACTATACCAGCTTCTTGTCACTAATAAACTATACAAGACAGGACTGACATCTATATTGCATGCCCATCAATGAAGGAATTTATACGGTCATTTGTATGATTAAACTGGTTTTTCAATAATGTGAGATTTTATCTTCTAAACAAGAAAATTATGCAGCCTTTTCCTAATGTTCAACATAATATTACTTAGCTCAAAGGTAGTACGATTTTCTACTTTGATAAGAGTCCCCTACTTCGATTCCAGAAATGGCCCAAACATTTAACTTACCATGCGTTAAATTGGAGTTTACACTTAAAACAGAGATATATTTGACACCCGGACGGTTATGTTGAGTTTCTTCTAGAGTTAAGTTAGTTTGTTAGTCGTAAAGGAAGCATTTTATAGGTAATCTAGTAGCATTTGCGTGGAAGGATAGGAGAGCACGATTTAGGAAAACCCACCCCCAATAGACCTGACAGGGACTCGAACCCTGATCTCCCCATCATCAGCAGAATAGTCTAACACGAGTGTAACGCCTTAGACCATTCAACCACTGAAGTGGGTTACTATTATTTTAAGGACACGTCTCACAACCGGCTCGATTTATAGCTTATGTACTAATTACGCTAGTGGTTTTAGGAGTTAGGATGGTTATATTAATAGGAAGTGTACCCGCATTTGTGTGGAGGGAGAGTGTTAACAATTTATATATAACCTCGGTACACCCAACTGAGATTTTAACCTTGATATCCTCGTCATCGTCGCCTACTGCAAGCTTAGCGCGTTAGAACAAGCGGCCACCGAAGCGGGTAATATTATTTGAGTCAAAGAAAATATTGTTTATTGCCCAGAGTCTATGAAACCTAGAAACTTGAAACTTGGTATAAGTACTTAGGGGAGACTGAGGGTGTGCATCTCGAGTGGATTTTTTTAAATTTGATATTTATGGTGATACAGACGTCTTAGAATTCTTGAAAAACGGTTAGCCTTTATAAATATAATGTAACATTTTATATAGTACTCATTTACTTTCTAACTAATTTAACCACCGAGGAAAAACATAAACTTCAAATTCAAAATTAAATTAGAGCACAGCTAGTTATTTTGTTTTGTATTCACATTTGTAGGTGGAGATTTTATATGATTTAAATTAATTATAATAATGTTTCCAGACACGGAGATGACCTCTCAATTAAATATTCAAAGCTTAACGCCGTATAATACATGATCACCAGTGTACATAAATACAATAACAATAACCCTTAATGTAGGATTGAAGGGGGCGTGAGAAAAGGCAAGTTTATTTAGTTTTTAGTTTTTATAGCAAAACATTTGTTTGGTTAAAATAAATATAATATTGCTCCAGAACAAATATAGAGTTTAATTTCCTTCTCATGTTGATACCAACAATTCCTGAATATCCATCATGAGTATATCTGAATTAGATGAGTCACATTTTATATTAAAGAAAAAAGTTGTCATTAAATTCTAGGACAATCTTGACAGATATTCAAGAAATTTTGAGCTCATCATGTGAGGGAAATTAAATTTTATGTTTGTATTGGAGCAATATTTTATTTATTTTGGCCAAAAATATATTTTGACATAAAAACAACAAAAACACTGACATTTTCTTGCATTCCCTTCCATTCCCTTCCATTCCACTTTAAGTGATGACTTAGCATACTTATTTTTGAAAACCTGAAAGTATGGCCCTTTAAATATATATTTACCTTTTAGAGAATAACGTCTTAGACCACTTGACCACTAGTTCACGTGGCTCATAAGCTAAGCCAAAACACATAGAAACTGAAACTTAACATATGCTTTTTACCTGAGAAAAACTCGAGCATATTTTGATTAAATTTTACAAATTGTGAACTCGGCACATTAAACCAAGTGACTACCAATTTAGGTAGCATCAAAATCAGGAAATCAAGAAAGATGAAACCATGCATATGTACAAATGAAAAACTCAATATGGGATCATAGGACTTTTTTTAATCAATAACTTTAACATACTAATTTCTAAATTTACATTCATTTCGATTATTACGACCTAACCCACATGAACGCATATTTAAGAGACTCCAAAACCAAGAAACACAGAAATATAAAACTCCGCCTAGGACACAGAGAATTGTCTGTGGCCTAGGACTACTTACTTATGGTAGGCTTAGGCAAGCTGTGCACCTTGGACGTATTTTATTTACTTTTACTTGAGCTATACTCCTTCGACCACTTTAACTTCGTTATGAATAACAAACAAACAAAGCATAAAAATATTAAACTCTGAATATAAATTTAAGGAAACCTTGTGGTATGCCCCTCAAGCGAAGCTTTTGTACTTCTATATATTAGATATGACAACTTATACCCCTTGACCACCAATTCGGGTATTAAATCCTATAATAATTGAAATTTTAGATTTAGTATAAGCTTAATTGATTATAGAAACGTTATTTTATGTTTCTCACGCATTATGTCTTTTAATTTTAAATATATTGTGAGTTTGGTACCTTAAGACTTAAACCATGGAGCCGGCAGAGTGAATAATTCCCAAATTAGAAAAATATAAAATGTGAAAAACTGGCATGTGTTCTTAAGAAAACATAAGAAAGTCACGCAGTTAGTATTTCTTAACCCTCAATTCTTGAAATCTTTACACATTGTATTACTTGATCTCTAGATAGGGTATATCTATATTATGAAAAATAAATAGTACGATACAATCGTACAAACTTCCTCATTTGATGTATAGCTTGAACTAAAATTTTCAAAAGAGGTTTTTTGTAAACTACCCTAAGTAAACTTTCCTCAGAAAAACCAACTCATAGTCTTGTTACTCACAATATATAATTCTAAATTAACACATTTTTTTAAAAAGTTTAAATTTTTTGGGTAAAAATCAAATTTTCAAAAATCGATTATTTGTAAATAAATTTCAAACGATTCATTGTCGGCAAATTAGAATATATTTTTACTTATCATGAAAATATATTTCCAGATACCCCTTTTGACCTTAATCTTAAAGGTCATTTTCAAAAGTATTTCAAATTTTCTAATATTTGTCGCAAGTAAATTAGATCTGAGTATTTTGTAAATCAAGCTACATAAGTATGTATCATCTAAATTAGTCTCCAAATACTAATCTTAACAAAATCGTTAAAGCCATATTAAAAAATATATTTAAAACTCGTTTATTAGTAGCCCTCTATTTTTTAAAGACCAAAATATAGGCTATACACACAGTAATTATGTATAATGTAACAATTTAAACAGATACCCATTCTGAACCAAATTGCTAAAAACGATTTAGAAATACCAATTTAAAAAAATCCGTTATCAGTACACTAGCCTTTAACAAATATTTACCTGAAAAAACAGTTTACGGCTGTATTCGTTATGTAAAACATTACCTAAATATCAATTTTAAACAAAACCGTTAGAACCATTTTCAAAATATTTGGAAATTAATAAATTTATTTGAATTTGTTTAAGGTTAGGGTCAAAATAAAGTATTTGGTATCCTTTTGGTGGAGATGTCAGAGTACATTTCTGAACGAAAAAAACTGATGATTTTTTCCTTAATTGTTTTCCTACTCTCCCTTAAAACAAGTGCTTATAAATCTCCTCTTAATTATAAATTCTTCATCCCAACCTCATTAATATAATTAAAATCCAATTAGCCCACATTTGTTGTCGAATGGTCTAAGCCGGTGATTCTTAAACTTTT
>CABFOW010000154.1:124311-143310 GCA_902141385.1 Timema californicum
CCCCCCCCCCCTAGTTTTTACTAATATAATAGACATTAAGGTTTATTAAAAAATTAGTAGCTTTATCTACCTATTATAATAACAAACAAATTAACTTACCTAAATGTATTTAATGGCCCCTCTCTTTGTTGTTGAACACTTTCCACTAATTTGTCTGTTTTGGTTTCAATTGTATTACGTAATGCTATTTGCATGTAGGAGTCGATTTCACTGCTTCTTTTTAATATTTACCATTGTGGAAATCCATTTTCGCATAAATAAGTTGAAACAAAGGACAGAAAATTTTGAATGTTGGTGGTAAACAGATGTGGATTATATTTACTATCCATTACTTCTGTTATTCATGCCTCCCCACTCTGTTACCCTGGAAAATCGAGAGTCCGCTATACTTAGATGCTTACGATCATCGAATTCTTTCTTCTAAAACGTAAATTTAAGATAATTTTCTTCAGTAATAAGAAAATAATATTTTTAATTAATTTTCCGAAGCCCCCCAACAAACCTTTTGCGGCCCCTAGAGGGCCGTGGCCCTCCAGTTAATAATCGCTGGTCTAAGCCACTTTACCGCATCACTCTTGTGTTGGACTAGCCTGCTGAATATGTGTAGATCAGGGTTAAAAACCGGTCAGGTCTACTGAGTGTGATTTTTCCTAAGAGTTCAACCACTTTTCTTCCATACAAATAATTCCTTCTCTATCTCTATCCCATTAAAACCCGGCTCGGTGGCGTAGTTGGCTAACGCGCTTGTGTTGAGCTCGACTGCTGAGGACGGGAAGATCGAGGTTCGAAACTCGGTCGGGTGAACTGGGAGTGGTTTTTCCAAAATTGTTTTCCACTCTCCTTCCACGCAAATGCGGGTTCACTTCCTCTAATTAAACCTTCCCAATTCCTAATCCATAAGAGTAATTAGTACTTAAAGCGTATAACCCGAACGGTTAGTAAGACGTGGTTCTAAATATAATAATAATATCCCATTAAAATAATCATCATATATGAGTATAGCCTGATATGAATCAATACGCGGTTAAGAAAAATAAGCCAAATAGACCGGACGGGTAGTTATACGTGGTAAAAAAAATTATAAAATAAAGCTTAAACATAATATCCTGCTCTTTAACTAAAAACATATTTCAGAGTCATAATATTTTATTATAAAACCCAATACTCAATATATTTTTTTATTTTAAGAAATAATATTTGCCTTTTATTTATATTTGTCTAGAGGATATACTACTAAAAACCCTTTTGCGCTAAAGATTTTCGGATTTTGTTTTAAATAATGAATTATTTAAAATAATTAATGCCATTGAAACGTGTTCCTTAAGGTTGACAATAACTGTTAATTTTCACACACAAAATATTTTCACTTAACACACTTTAAAGGATACAAAAAGTTTGTCTGTACATCAAAGAAAATTGTATCGTCACTTTTTAAAATGTGCGTCCAATTCAGTCACATTATTTTATGTAAATCAAAGCAAAATTTGAATAGATGTTTTGATACATACGATGAGGGATCAATTATAAGTAGCTCAATAAAAGTACGTTACCAAAATCTGATAGCTTCACTTGCATGTTAAGCAGTTTAACTCGCAGTTGCAAAGAAGAAGAAAAAATTTGAATACATCTTATGAACCCAAAATAAATTAATCAACATTTTCTTGTTGCGTGAATAAAGCCCAGACTTGCTTTTAATGACCTCAAAAGAAATCGCTAGTTTAAAACAACATAAATTATAGGGCAAGAATTTAAAGACGATAGCTTCACACATTGGCTTGTAGCCAATTAAGAGCCGTTAGAACTGAATCGAGACAACCATTTATTTTTAATAAATATAATCTTGAGCCCAACTTGTAACCCATGCCCCCGAACCCCCCTGAGCTGCAAATCAACAATCCTAATCATAGAACTAGAGCTTGTTAGAAGGAAAAGGTTTTTATTTGTATTATTTCTACTGCAGATCAAAAGCCAATTATTGGTCTCTTTTATTTCCTTGATCCTGGTCATATTATCTATCTGGACTAGCCACATATTTATCACCAGGGCCCCGTACTCTGATAATGAAGATGATGATGATGATGATGATGATGATGATGGCAAAAAAATTATTCTAAAATTTTATAAATTACGTACTATAAAATTTCAAAATATTACCTAAATATATGAACCAAAACTCGTAATGAATGCAAACGACTCAATCGGGCACGCATTTTACAAAGCGAACATAAAAAATATAAATACAATAAAAAGTATTTATAGTGGGGATCTAGGGAACGTAAGAAATGTCTGTTTTCTCAGTTTTTATAGCAAAACGTGTTTTAGCCAAATATGGAAACTTATTTTTCAGTACAAATACAGAGTTTAATTTTCTTCACATAATGATATCAATAATTTTTGAATATTTGCCATGAGCATAAGTGGCATTAGAAGACGTTTTTTAAATAGAAAGGAAAAATTGTCAATAAATTCCAGGACACCTCGATAAATATTCAACACTTTTTTAATATCACCAAGTGAAGAAAATTAAACTCTATGTTTGTATTGAAGCAATATTTGATTTCTTTTGACCAAAAATAGATTTTAGTATAAAAACTTTTTCTCGCGTCCGCCAACTCCCCAACTTAACAACTAAACTTTTCACTAGCACCATTTTTTGCTACCTAATTACACTAATAGGCTATGAATTAAGAAGTTTACTTTTAGAGGAAGTGTATCCGTACTAGAGTGGTGGGAGAGTGGGAAAAATTAGGAATAAAGAATCTCAGTACACCCGGCAGTCTAATCTTTTGCGCGAGTAGTGTCTTAGACCATGTGACCACTCAAGTGGATGACAACTAAACTCTCGTATTCTGTTAAATACGAAATATCTACTCGGGAATAGCTAATCCCTCCCAACGCAATACTTTCCGGCTTAATTGTAGGGTCTCACCAGTAATGTGTATTTCACAACCATGCATAAAAAGAGGGTGCAAAGTAACTTTACACATATTCATTTTAGACTATTCGATTTTTTTTATAACATTACTGAACATGATCAATATAGGTTACTTTGGCTTCACTTAAATATCATTTGAAAGTAATTGATATGCTTGATAGTTTAGATTTAGGTGACCTGGTAGTCTAGGAGTAAGGTGTCAGACTTATGTGTTGAAGGTCCGGGGTTCAATCCTTAGTCCCGGCACAGATTTATCTGATACCAAACCCTTCCTTCACCTCTGACAAGACATCTTGTGAATGTGAGGAATGCCAGGCCTCCACCGTGGTTCGGATTCCACGTTAAACTGTAGGTCCTCCATTTCATCTCACAATCACCCTACCATTACACATTAGCGTAAGTGCGTATAACCCGAACGGGTAGTAAGACGCAGTGCAATAATAATAGTAATAATAACACCCGAAGATCTCCTTTTAATCATGATGCAGTTTTCCTACGAGATAAACTGAAAATTGCCGTTATATTGACCTGTCGATCGTGATTGACTAGTCGCTGACCCCTGATCTATAGTATCTAAAATTATACTTATTCAACATAAATGCCTAAAAATAGCTAAAAGATTACAAAAATCAAGAACATATTATCCAAAATTCCCAAATGACAAACATCATAAAACAAATACCTAAAAAAAGGTTTCTTTAACTAGGGGGTCATGAAAATTATGAAAGTACAGTACACATAATCATTGACTTTGATTTACAACGAAAAATTCATCGTCATCCGGGCCCTGTCTATCAATAATGTGTAGGGATGTGTAGGGATGTGTAAGGTAGTAATTAGAATAAATAAATCATAATTTGAATGGATGAAGAGGGAAAATCGACCTCAGTGTTAGGGGTGTACAAGTATCTGAAAATTTAAGTTTGAGTCGAGTTTAGTAGCTGCTTGAGCCCGAATATTTTTTTAAAACTTTAAAAATTTGAATACTTGAGATTTTCGGTTTTTTCTTGAAAACTCAATGTTTAATTAGTTTTATTCATCTTTAAGATATTATTTCATAGCAAATAGAGTCACTCAATATTTCCTTTTGTTTAGTTTTTAAAAAATGTAAGATTATATTTAATATATTTTAAAATCAGAATTTTTGTTATTGTATTTTTGTTCATACAAAAACCATCTAAAAAATCTATGTTTGTCTTAAATGGACTAAATAAACCTATTACACAAATTCATCTTTAAATATTTATATTACAAATATTTGTCTGTACTACTTTAAGTCAAAGAAACTCAATGTTTTTATTCAAACGTGTTTCGAACTCGGCCCCTACTCAGTAAACTCTGCGGGTATTCTAGCTCCAACCTCCTCAAAATTAATAATTCGGAGAAGATGAGGCCAATTCCTTACCCCGCGTGCCCATACATGCGGGTAGATAATTGATACTTCAATGAAGTGTCAAGTACCATTATTGAGTCAGCTGTCCATATATCAACCACACTCGAGGTAAATAGCCACTGGAAGAAAAATAATATAACAATTAAACAATAAAAGTTACTTTTTTTTTTTACTGTCACAAGACATCTCAATGCAGATTCCGTCAATGTCACTCGAACAATCGATTCACACAAAAAGAAATAAGGTTCGATATTAATCTTGGGCGTGTCGTATCGGAGCTGCCTGCAGTTGTGCACCTGTCAAACGTAATGACTTACGTCCTAAAGTGAGTAAACAATCAACTTATAAACCATATGTACACTCCGTAAAGATAAAATGTCGTATTGTTTTAGCGCAATTTATTGGAATAACTGCCTTGGAGGTTTTTTAATCTACTTTTCATTTGAGGTCCTTAACGTGCACTTTATGAGCAGATTATATCAGCACGTGAGAATGTCTCTTAGCGAGAGCGAAAGGTCCCACCAATTTTGCCAGGAAAGGTTATTTTCACATTGATTACAGGGTTATTGTACATATCACAATCTACACGGGACCGACGGCTTTACTTCCCCTCCGAAGGAAGTTGTGCTACGGAATTTTATCACTCAAGAAAAATCCGTTGAGCCCCGTTGGGTTTTAACCTACAAACATTGGGTCCTGAGGCGAGCACTTTAACCCGAGACCACTGAGGTAAACTTGAGGTGGAGAGGGTGTTTGAAGGGCCAGTTATGGAACAATTTAAACTATATTATATAGGGGAATAGGATGAAAAGGGTGAATATTGTCAATGCTAGGCTATAACTACAGTCCTAGTTTCATAAGATTAATATCTTCTGTCAGAAAAGCTACGAGATATCTATTCACATCTTCATACGTCAAGTCATATGATTTTCAGCTGTTACTCTTGATATATAATATCAATACCTTTAAATTAACACTAATAAAATAGTGACAAATTATCAATTTGGTCTGAGAAAAAAGTTAATATTTGTTAAAAGGTTTAAAAAGAGTTTCCACAGTATTGAAAGTATTTTATCTGGGGCATTAGACTCGCATTGCACTTGGCTGTCATTGGTTGATGGGAAGAGGGTTGATTAGAATTTCATATGGCGTTTTCCCATCCTCTCTACAGTTGTATATATGTATACATTAGCACCACATCTTACTACCCGTTCGTATACGCTTATGTACTAATTCCAATAATGGTTTTAGGGATGAGGAAAGTTATATTAAAATAAAGTATAGCCTTATTTGCGTGGAGAGAGAGTGGAAAACCATTTTGGAAAACCCACCCTCAGTACACCTGATCGAGATTTGAACCTCAATATCTCCGTCATCAGCAGTCTAGTCTACTGCAAGAGTAGCGCGATAGACCACGCAGCCACCGAAGCGGGTAATGAACACAAATGTTGATAAATTTCTTATAAGCCACTTCACTCATACAACCGTGTTAAGACTAAGTTGTCAGCCTTAGTGAGTCTGACACCTTAGCCCAGTTGGTAACGTATTTGTATAGTAAGCTAAGGTTGGTTTCACACCAACCAGTCTCGAGTTGAGTCGAGAAGAGTCTGACTCACCAATTGAGACAAAAACATATTGTATTTGATAGCATGATGGAAGACCAATCAATACCTTTCACACCGGTGGGACGAGTCACCCCGAGTCTAACCGAGTCTAACCGAGTCTAGGCGAGTCAAGTGTATTATTTCCATGTGCTTTTCAAGGCTAATAGCATGGACACTGAACACCTCATTGTTCTCGTTCAAGAGAATCCTTCGATTTATAACCCATCCCATCCCGAACATCGGGATAGGTATGCTGTTTCCATTATTTGTACTGTAAAAAAACTACCAAATGTGCATAGTTTCATATTAATTGGGTAAATCCACATTAAGCGACGTCTTTTTAGGCGTCCACGCCTGTGCCTCCATACAATTGTATTTATAGAAACTGCTAAGTCTGCATTCATCTTGCACGAGCTCTTTGATCAAACTAGTGGACTCATGACTCGACTGACTGGTGTGAAAGGCCTTAACTCTAGAGTCAGATTGGACTCGACTGCATGAGACTCGACTCGATTCGACTCGACTCGACTTGGGACTCATTGGTGTGTAACCAGCCTTAGGGACCCGGATTCGATTCTTGACATGGCCGAAAAATGTATCATTGGTGAAATGTGGGTTTCCTCCCTTCCCGATGATAAATTAAAGGCCGGCCACTGGATTTTGTGTATATTATCTTTATTAGGTAGTTTATAAATCCGGTACTGTTATAAATAGTTGGTTCATAAAATCCACGTTAAATATCTTAAATAGAAAATAAAATAAAAATACAGCCCTTGTGACCCACTTTGGTGGCTGTATGATCTTCGGTGTGACCCTCACAATAAATTGGACTGTCAATTATGGACAGATTGGGGTTAGAATCCGTGTAGACGGGTGTATTAAGTGCGGGTTTCCTAAATGATTTTCCATTCTTCCTCAACGCCAATGCGGGCACACTTTTTCTTTCCTCATCCTTAACACATTAGCGTAATTAGTACATATGCGTATAACCCGAATTTTTAGTAAGACGTGGTGCTAAAAAATATACACTGTGTCAAACAGCAGTTGGCACGCGGACTAAGGTATCAGTTTCACCTAGACGGGATTCCACTGACGATAATGTTGGCGTTCAAATCTCAATCGGTTCTTTTTTTAAAATTATTTCCATGTCTGCCTTTACACAAATAGGGGTACAGCTCTCATAATTTCTACCCATTTCATCCTTACACCATTGGTTTGAATATGCCTAGTGTCCGTATGAGAAGTAAGATGCAGTTCACGTAAGAAATAAATAAACAAAAACTTGAGATAAGGCTATAAGTATAAAAAGAAGAAGAAAATTAAGCACACAATATGTTTCCAAGTTTTAAAATTACAATGGTGTGAGGAAAAAACAATTAATTGGTTATGATATTAAGGCTAGGTTCCTAATGTCTATCCCTCTATCTTTCACATAGCCTATCGATCTACTTGCCACGGGCCTGAGTACCTGTGACTCAGAAAAGCATGATTCGATTCCTCACAGGTGCCCTAAAGCTGGCTTGAATATTATTATACTGGCTGATTTTGGTAGGAAGAACCGTATATGCTAGTTACTAAAATTACTAAAACAATTTTAATATAGTCATACATCAAGTCATGTTATCTGCAGTTGTTACATTTGATCGATACTATCAATACCTATAAAATAACAGAAATGGTATTGTAAAGTGTTATCAATCTTGGCTGCAAGTAAATAAATATATTATTTTTGAATTTTCTAAACTGTTTTTCCGACCAAAACCCAAAATCAGGGAATACATATATAATGAACGCTCCACAGTAGTTTCTAGTTTTACCAGACTAGTGTATACTGATAATCACATATATGTAGTTGCTAGCCGTGGGGGCTAGGACCAGACCAAATATTAGACCCTAATTTTAACGTTGCTTACTATTTAAGTATAGATCCATGCGCATTGCTCATTGACTCGCAAGAATTAGTTTCTCTGCGATAGCTAAGGTTATTTTTATTTTAATATTGAGTAATAAACCACAATTGTTATTAATATTACATTTTTGTGACAGCTCTCACCGGTGGGCACTTGGACTAAATGTCAGACTCACCAAGACAAGTTTATTGGTGATGGGAGGTCTCGGTTCATATCCTAGCTGGATGCTAATTGAGGGTGTTTATTCTTAAATGGTTTCCCACTCTTTCTGTAAAAATATACCGGTGCATTTCCTCTAAATTTTACTTTCCTTATCCCTTCTCGATTATCGATTATTATAATTAAATACGTACATCCTGGACAGGATGCTATGGAAAAAACCCAGCGGTGCTTCGATACAAAAGCGGCCATTAGTGCCAGAAGCCTGCTTCGGTGAACGCATGATCTAAGGAATCACCCTCGCACTAGACTAAATGGGGTTCAAATCCTGGTCAGGTTTACTGAGCGTGGTTTCCCCTAGACGATTTTCTATCCTCTCATCAAGCAAATCAGGGTGCACTTCATTTAAATTCAACCTTACTCATCCCTAAGTCATTAGTGTAATTAATGTATGTGTGTACAACCTGAAAATATAGTATGACGTGGTGATAAGAAAATATTGCCAGAAACGCGAATTAAAATATCTTAAATTTGTTTTTAGTCATGAGTCATTAAACTTAAGGCCCTCGTAATCAATTATAGGAATAAATACCACGCACCATGTCTTACTCACCACCGGTTCGGGTTATCTTCGTTTTTTCACTAGTGGTGTAAGGATTAGAATTTATAATTCAAAGGAAATGTAACCGCACTTGTTTGGCGATAAAGAGGGAACCAATTCGAAAACAAAAATCCTTAGGCCCATCTGGAAATTGACCCCTTAACCTCTTTGTCAATAGCAGTTCCGTCTATTGCTATCGTTACGAATTCGACCATGCGAACGTCAATGTAGATCTAGTTAAGTTATCCGGTTATTCACATGGTTTATATAAACCCTGAGATATTAAATCTACAGTAAAGCCCTAAATTAATAAGGTCTTTAAATATGTCCTCTTCAAACCATATTGAAGAAAGGAACTTAATTTTAATAGGTCTCATTTGAATTGACGACACAACATGTCATTTGAAAAAATAAATATGCTAATTTAAAATGCAAATTTGTTGCTTAAACATCTTTTTTTCTCTCTCTCTCTCTTTATATTTATTGTAGTTCAACAGCCATTTATTTTAAAGCCCTAAGGACAAAACTAAAAAGGAAATTTAAAAAGGTATCAACGATTATACCGTGTATTTGACATGGCCTTGCTCTAAGCGACGTCCATATTGCCTATATTTTTTTATTCCTTCCCCTACCTTTTTTTTTTACTTTCCCCTTCCGTCGTGAATTTCCATTCCCTTTTGCCTCACCCGAAGTGAAGAGTTCTTCTAGAATGTCCTTGGAGTGCGGACTAGCTGTCCCGTTATGTATATTCTCAGGTTGTCTTTACAGAATCTACATGGCCACACCCTACATAACGATGTCACACTAATAAACTAGATCTGAATCACTCCCCTCCCTATCCTTCCTCCCGCTCCACACATCCCCACGCCCTTCCCCTCTCCCTACCCATCGACCTGACGCCCCCTACATCCATGGATGAAAGGAAATAAGGACGTCACACAACTGGGACATGGATTGAATAGTAACCCGAATCGGTAGGGCCCACGGATAAGTGCAGTCTGGTTTTATAATTACGGCAAGTATGGAAAAGTTTTTTCTAGAATTGCTTCAACCTGCAGAAAAAAACTAGTGGCCTTGAGACATATATTAAAGTAATATGGTTGAAATTTTCTTGAAACAAAAACAAGAAAAAAAAAGTATTAATATTAGTTGTGAAAAGCTTAAAATAGGGAGTAATAGAAAAAAAAGTGAGACTTATATTATATTAGTACATGACTTCATTTAGTTTTAGCCATCTTATTAGTATGGCGTGGTGTACGGTGATCAGAATGGTTTGAATAGAAACACAGCTAGCCCTAATGAGGTGATCTTCCCTAATTGTAGGCTCTCTAAAGTCTAGATGAACATACTAGTGCATTCTTTATGAATACACTCACTTTGATAAACCTATGTTTCCCTAGGTCATATAACGTAATGTGATTAGGGGTGTTTCGTGGGTTGATGCCAGGATTAAACCATACTTGACGGAACTGTACTAGTGAATTGTTTCGTCTCCCTCAATATCCATTTGACCAACCACACACAAGGTAAGTAGTAACCGGGTGTTTGGGGATTTGGACTAGTCAGAAGGTTTGATACTGAATGGGAGTAAAAGTTTTATTGTAAAATATATTTATCATTTAGTACTGCTTATGTACCAATTACACTAATGAGTTAGGGTTGAGTAAATTGGAATTTAGAAGAAGTGTACCTGCATTTGCGTGGAAAGAGAGTGGAAAACCATTTAGGGGGGAAAACACCTCAGTACACCCGACTGGGATCGAACCACAATTACCCCACCATCGGTAGTCTAGTGAATTCTACTGCGATAATAGTGCCTTAAAGCCCTTGGGCCTGTCAATTGCAAGTCTAAAACCTATTTTGTGTGGGAGGGTGAAAGGCGTGGTGGGGCTTCACAATCGACCAAAGTATCCTTCCACACCAACAAGAACAGATGGATCACTGAAACCGTAGATGGCGCTAGCTACCGGACAGGTCTTGCGGAAAAATCATATGTTTGGAAATATCAGTTTTCTCAAGAACGATTGAAATTTTTATGTTAATATTTTCAACTCCCCTTCTAAGATAATATATAGATGTTTATTAATCGTTACATTTTCTTATTTTTTGTTATAAAGCCGGTAGTTGTCTATTGAAAAATGTCGATTTTATCGATATTTTATCACTGTTAAAATTATAGAGGAGGTTTGTATATAAAAAGCATAATATTCTGAAAATTGAAAAATGACATCTCTACACGGGAATTGAACCCGTGACCCGTGTCCAAGTGTCATTTTTCAATTTTCAAATATGATATCTAGATGGAGTAATCTTCACTAAAAGCATAAATAATAGCTTTGTCTATTTGATTCTAAAAAGTATAACCTAATCAACATGCTTCTATTCTTGAACAAACCGTTTCCGAAAATAAAATTGCAAAAAAAAAATAAAAAAATAAGATAGCCGTTTGTTCCCATGGCTCTGCATTTCCACGCCGAATGAAAAGGGTCAATTGTCTTAATTTGTTAGAACATGCAGCCACCGAAGCGGGTTGTACAGTGCATTCCTATCAAGGCAAGTCTACCTTGGTAATAAATCTAAGGCCACACCAATGAAATAAAGGGAACCAATATGTTAAGAGTGCCCTTTAATTTAACGTAAATATCCTCAAACTGCAGAATTTATTTTGATAATGTCAGCTATGAAGTTTCAAAAGCACTAAAATCAATCCTTGGCCATCTTAGAATATTCTGTCGTGACAATGTTAAAAGTGTACTTTGTTTAAGGAAGGCTAGATCTATGTTTCAGACCATTTACTTTGATCTCAGAACTGAGACAATTCGCGTGAATCGTCGTTGAAATTTAGCTATTTAACTGCGCATGAACTGAACAAGTAGTAAGATGCTGTGCTAAACAATAGTTATTTAAACTTTTCAGGATATATTTAAAATATGAAACTTAAAATGCAAAGTTGCATAACTCCTAAAAACTTGTTGTTACCTTTAATCTCCAATTTGATCATGAAGTGTATTGTAAAATAATATACATTTATGTAAGTCTGCAATGTGCCCCGATAAAGGGCCTCTTTTAATTAAATAAATTGTACAATCCTATCGTACACACTTTATCACATTTATCATAGTTTGAAACAAAAGTTTCAAAAATCAGGTAGCTATTATTAAACTACCATTTAATAAGTCTTCCGAAACAAACATCATTTGAAAAATCATATGAAATTTTCTTCAAATTTAAATTTTGAACAAAATGGCTATAGTTATTTTGAAAAAATAAAAAATGTACAAAAATCATTCATCAATAAACACCCTCAAATTAGTGTATCTAGAAACAAGATACATGTAATCTTATTTATAAGGTAAAAGCCTTACCAGATAACTATTTCGAACTTAACTTTAAAAACGTTTTCTAAAAATTTCAAAATTCCAAAAAGCGTTTATAAGTAAACTATCCCTAAACGAACTTTTCTCGGAAAAACAAGTATAATATATTTTTTGTCATGTAAAAACCACTCTTTAGAGTAATTTTAAACCAACCCGTTAAGGCAATTTTCGAAAAATTTGGAATTTTCAAAAATCACTTATCAATAACTGCTATTAATTTTAAGGCCAAAATGAACAATTAAAATAACTCTGACAAATGACCAAATAAAATCTAAACAAAATTAATCAAATATGCTCAGCTCTCCCTGAGACAAACATATTAGATGTGAAACCTATTATTTTGGGTTCGAGTTTTTGGGAGTAAATAAAAAGTTAACGTTCATTATAAAATCAAGAGAAAAAAATGTTCACTACCGCAATGGTTTTTTTATATTATAAAGTAGTTTACAAAAATATATCAAGGAAATAAATAAATTGAAATAGGTTTAACCCAGCAATAATAACCACCTGGCTTATTTATTCCTAACTTGATGTATAATGATGGTGTCAGCCATCTCCCATAACTCTATGTGGATAACTTGGAAAGTGCACAAGAGGGAGAAAACTCATATTAAAAGTCCACCAAAATACGGATCAAAAACGTACTTAGACCTTGTATCAAAAGAGCACAGGAGAAAGCAACGGCTGAAAAACGTGGCAACATGGCAAACATATATTGTAATCAACACCCTTAGTAAGCGCCCATACAGGAGCAATAGACAACGTGAACCTAGCAACTGGCAACACGCAACATACAATATTATTTTGACCATCTCTCACATTGAAGCAACAAAATATAATAATATATCGCAACATCTCACCAGTCACCATCATTTAATCATCCGACGACGATTATTGGGTTCTGGGTCTGTGGTGACATTTAAGAAGAAAAAGAAGAAATAAAAAAAATTGTATCTATCCTTCATTTAAATAAATTATACATCATAGTCCAAGTAGATGTGCCAACCAACTCAAAGCATATTCTATATAGTGGGTCACAACAAAATGTTTTGAGATAATATAGGATTGGTTTAGGGGTTTTGAAGATTCAAAACCAAAATCATCATAGCAAATACCATTGTGCAAGGATATATCCATTCAAATAGATAGCACCCTGAAGATGGATTCACACTTACAAGACCATGCGCCACCGTCTTCGCGCCGGCCGTATCATGTCGGTAGCATTCAGAGCATGGTCCAGATCCTGAGTCCCGGGGAGGGAATTAGAAGATGCAGCCTTTTGTACCATTTCTTCCCAATTTTCTTTGGAATTTCAGGAACTATTATTTTAATTAGTAACCTGCACAATAATTATCTTAGTTTTGAAATGAGTAATATGTAATATGTATAATACAAATACAGTGAGAATAATTGATCAAACGCAAGTGATAGTGCTCCATTTCAAACATTCATTGTGTTGTAGCAGGAAAACTGTTAAAGATAAAAAAAAAACACTGTAAGAAATATTGAATGGATAATTTTGTCCTTGTTAACTTTATAGTGACAAAGAGAATGATTGGTTTTTAAGATAATGGCAAAAACTATATATATATTCATCTTCATATTTTCAAGATAAAGGCTGAAATAAATCTGATGTAGGATAGCCATATAATTACTAATTTTAATTTCATTAATAATCTGTAACAATATGACCCACCTCGGTGGCGTAGTTGGCTAACGCGCTTGTAGTGTTGAGCTCGACTGTTGAGGATGGGGAGATCGAGGTTCGAATCTCGGTCGGGTTAACTGGGAGTGGTTTTTCCTAAATGATTTTCCACTCTCCCTCCACGCAAATGCGGGTTCACTTTCCCTAATTAAAAAACCTCCCCAATTCCTAATCCATTAGAGTAATTAGTACTTAAAGCATACAACCCAAAAGGGTAGTAAGACGCGGTGCTAAATACTATAAATATTATGTAACAATATGCCAAATTTCATGTTAGTATCATGAAGTGAACAATTCCTTCAAAAAAAAAAGTAAGTTGAGTAACTCCTCTATTATAAAGTGACTCATATGGGAATGACCTGTTTGAGATTGTTTGCAACACGACCCAGCCGGTTCACAGCCGGCGCACAGTCGGCGCACAGTCCTATGAGTGTGAATCATTGGCTACTTTAATCGTCGAGCAAAATATATTAGTAAAACAGCTTATAGATTCATGCCCATTTAAATAAGCTTGAATACAATATCGTTTCCTATTTATTGCTTAGGTTTTGCTTAGTATTATTATAATTATTACTTTTACTATCATAATCTTGTTTAACAGTAATTAAACGTTTGCCCTTGTGAATGAGGAAATAGTAAAGTTGACTACAGTTACTAGACAACGCCCCTAGTTTGAGCCTAGTTTTAAAGCCTAAATTTATGTATATTAGTGTTCTGGATTGGTTCCCAATTTTCTTATGATAGTTTGGGCGTTTAGTATGTTTATAGATTTATAATAACCATTATTATCCGAATCGGGGGCTACATGGTTTAAGGCGCTACTCTCGTAGTATACTAGGCTGCCGGTGATGG
This sequence comes from Timema californicum, assembly GCA_902141385.1. Classification (NCBI taxonomy): domain Eukaryota; kingdom Metazoa; phylum Arthropoda; class Insecta; order Phasmatodea; family Timematidae; genus Timema; species Timema californicum. The sequence goes on from CABFOW010000154.1 coordinate 138,848, forward strand.
CGAGATCGAGTTTTGAATAATTGTTCGGGTGTTTTGAGGGTGGATTTAAAAAATTGTTTTACACTTTCCCTCCACGCAGATGCATGTACACTTCCTCTAAACAAGACTTTCCTGATTCCTAAAACCAATAGCCTAATTAGTACAGAGGTTTATAACCCAAATGAGTGGTAAGACGCGGTGCTAAAACAAACTTTTAATAATTCGCGTACGAAATATTCGAGGACTATACCAACCAATTCAAGAAAACAGTTTGTTGAGAGATTCTCTTCGTTGGCTGCATAGTCCAGTGATTTCCAGCATTTTGCGGGGTTTTACCCCAATTATGGCTCCTGATACCTGTTCAACCCCTTGTTAACCTATAAGTGTTCAAATTTTAGTTATAAAATTATTCCTTTCATTACATTTTACCAACCATCCCAGCTATCCACATTTAGCTATACTAGTGGAGTATGTACCCTTATTTTCGTGTAGGGAGAAGAGAAAAGAGTTGAGTAAAAATCACTCCCAGTACACATGGCCGTAATTTGCAATCCTGACCTCCGCACCACCGATAAAACCAAACGAACTACATCCTTATAAACTAAAAAGTGTTATAAAACTATTATAATAATACTCCCCTAAGAATTACTGTATAATTGGCCTTTTCCTAACTAATAGAATGAATAAAGTATATTATTAAAACTAAAATGTTTTTTGTTTTGTGGTTGTGTCAACAAAATATACCTTAGTATATGAAATAATATATTTAAAATTACTATGTTAACACTAATATTTGGTTAAAACTAGCCACCAAATAAATGTTTTTATAACATAGGAAAAAGCAATTAAATTACCTGTTTCAAATAGTTGATTTTTTTATAGCTAGGATCAGTTTTTGAACAGTTTTAGTTTAATTGAAAAAACTTATGAAAAATGCATTGCAAAAAAAATGCAAATATGCAGTTATAATTGATATTAATCATTGCATATTTATAACTTACCAACTTTATATATATATATATATTTATATATCAATTTTTGGGACAGTTTTAATTGAGAAGGTGCATAAAAAACTGCGCAGAATATTTGGGGTGTGATATGTGGTTTCATGCCAGGTGAGAGGTTGCATGGACCAGATATTGGCATTGCAACAATTCATTCAGAAATGTATGGCAGTGGAGAAGAAAGTTAATTGTACATTCAGTGATATGGAGATAGCGTAAGATCAGGTGAATAAGAGTATGTTAGTGAATGTTCTGAGAGATTATGGTGTAAATGGATAGTTAGTAAATGGTAATGTATGAGGTAAGTACAGAGTACATTATCGTGGATGGGGCTTTGAGTGAATGGTTTGACATTAAACAGGGTATTAGGCAAGGTTGTGCAATGTCTCCATGGTTGTTTAATGTATTCATGGATAAGTGTATGAGGGATGCTTTTGAGGACGCGGATAATGTACAAATGGACAATGTGAATGTGAGAGTGATGTTAAATTCAGATGATGCCGTATTATTGGCTTAAAGATAAAATGTGGTTTTGATAAGTATCGATCAGGAAATGATTGTCAGCTTAGTGTAGTGGAAACTGTTGAAACAAGTGAATAACTTTGAGTTTCTGGGCAGAATTTTCTTTAAAGATGGAAGGATAGATGGTGAAATCGACAGACGGATACATGAATTTCGGAGAGTATTTGGATGTATGTAGACTATTGCAAAGAATGAAGTAGTATCGAAAGAGGCAAAGATTGCTGTGTATAAAACTGTTTTAGCGCCAATTTTGTTTTATGGATATGAAACTTGGGTTTGTCTGGAGAGACACAAGATTAAGATGAATATAGTTAGAATGAGATACCTGAAAAATGTATGTGGAAAAACTCGTATGGACAGAGTAGGTATTGAATGGGTGCTGAAGGAGTGTGATTTGAAAAAGAATACAATAGGTCAATGGGAAAGAAGCGTCTTACGTTGGTTTGGTCATATTGAGAAGACAAGTTTGGATCGAGTGACGAAGCAAATATATAGAGAAAGAGTGTGTAGATCAAAAGGATGGGGTAGGACATATAATAAATAAAAATTGTTGTAGACTAATGTGTGAAAAAGAGAGACATTAAGAGTTTCAAGAATAAAAGAGCCTGTATGACTGTGTATGGATGTTTTTGAAGCGAAGGGAGTATGCGAGGTTATGGAAGCGTGGAGAAAGTGTGTGAGGATGGATTAAGTAAGGAATTGTTTATTGAGTTATTTGCACACTTTCTTGTCTACCCCGTAGGAGAACGGCGTGATTTATTATGTATGAATATACGTAGAAATTTAATTGAAACCACTAACTAAACTTAGATCATACGAATGATTATGAAAATGGTGTTCATGTAATCACACTGAGCGATTTTTATTTCTGCAATAACCTAAACAAATAAATAATGAAAGGTTGTAGTGTATTATAATTTCTATAGTTATATAATAAATACTTAATTTACTTACGTTTATTAATATTTGCTATGATTCTAAGAATCGTTTTCGCGATTCCGGACTAGGCTTAATTTAAGAACCGGTGCTTTTATATTATGCCAGTTTTACTGCCCGAGATCTCTAATAATTTGATCTTATGAAAAGGGGTCATGGAGGAAAAAAAAAGTTTAAGAACCTTTGGTGTAAATCCTAGTACGCACTTGAAAACATTTTCTGGATTATTTATTTTTTTACATATAATCAAGTGATGTTTCTCTTGTTTTAAATAAACGTTTTTGGGAACAATTTAGAATATGTTTGCGAACTGTTTGAAAATAGTTTGCGAGTTCCCTTCCCGTTTTCCAAAGAGAAAACTCTGTTTCTTGTCATACATTTCAAAAAGGTTACAAGGAGCCAAGTTTGCGTGTAAGGATGTGTTTGCAAACATTTTCGACAAAAAGCAACGTGGATCAGTCTAATTCTGCTGTCCACACAGAGAACATCAATTCCTTTCCTTATTTTCCGGTTATTTTTCTAGTTTGTTATGTCTTGGACAGCTGACTAAACTATTATATAAAAATTTCATACCAATACACTGATGGGAAATGTGACATATGAAGACTACAGAAATTGCGTCTCAGTAAACGAAATGTTTTAAATTAAATCGTTTAACTGTTTGCAAACAATGAGACAAGAATTTGTTTTCCATGTTCGCAAACTGTTTCTCTTTTTTTGTAGGCAGCAGAAATAATTTTCCGAACAAAGTTTGCAAACAACGTTTTCAAGTATTTACTAATCTTAAGGCGTCACTCTCTCAATAGACTGGACTTCCAATGACGGAAGGTCGCTGTTTGAATTCCAGTAAGGTGAACAAGGATAGTTTTTCCTCATCCTTAATACATTAGCGTAAATTGTACATATGCGTACATCCCGAGCGAGTAGTAAGACGTGAGGCAAAAAAAAACAAAGTATCATAATTCATAAAGTATGTAGCGGTAGCATTTCAGGGAGATTTCCAAGCATTTAATAGGGAATGGGTCCAATTTAGTGGCTGAATGGTATAAGGCAGGGCTGTACAACTTGAAGTTATCTAAGGGCCTCGTTTTATATTCCTAGACAGTGTGCCGACACGTGGAAATTAGGTCCATACAGTATTAACCATTTTTATTTTTAGTTAACTAATATTTCACATTAAAAATATTATATTAATTGATATACAATACAGCAAATAATATATATATATAATAAATTTTACACAATTTAATTTAATTTAAGGAACTCTTGTATGATGTTTTATATGTTTTTTAACTTTTCTATTGTGTCATGGACTGCAAAATATGCCGCAGAGTGCCACCAGTTTTACAGGCCTGGTAGAAGGCATCACTCTAGTGTTAGACTGGCCTGCTAAAAATGGGCAGATCTGGGTTCTAATCCCGGTCGTGTCTACTGAGGGTGGTTTTCCTTCAAAGGTTTCTCACTCGCCTTTCATTTTCCACGAAAATGCGTGTAGATTTCCTCTAAAATGCTTCTTTCCTCATCTCTACCGCATTAGAGAAAGTATCATAGTTATAAGAGTAAGATGAGGTGATAAAAAGGGGAGGGAGGGTTAGGGGATGGAGGAACAACAATTTTAAAACAAAAACCTACACCAATGTACATACGGACAAAAGTATGTCTTGTATTGTCTGGTTTGTCAGTGATGGGGAGTTTGATGTTCAAATCCCTGTCTGATGTACCAAGGGTACTTTTCCTTATTGATTTACTAATTTCCTCGGCGTGTTTTCAGGTGTATATTTACTCTAAATTTTACCTTCTTTATACTTAACTCCCTCGTTAATTAATATTCGTACAGCATGGATGGTAAGTAAGATAGTAATAAAATCTTTATAAATAAATACTAAAACATTTGTGTAGTTAATTTTTCTATTATTTATTACCCGCCTCGGTGGCGTAGTTGGCTAACGCGCTTGTCGTGTTGAGCTCGACTGCTGAGGACGGGGAGATCGAAGTTCAAATCTCGGTCGGGTGAACTGGGGG
>CABFOW010000154.1:143370-185180 GCA_902141385.1 Timema californicum
TCCTAAATGGTTTTCCACTCTCCCTCCACGCAAATGCGGGTTCACTTCCTCTAATTCAACCTTCCCAATTCCTAATCCATTAGAGTAATTATTACTTAAAGCGTATAACCCTAACGGGTAGTAAGACGTGGTGCTAAATATTATTATTATTTATTTCTAGACTACGGTGGATGTTGGATTTTTCATTACTCATGATATGGTTGAATGATGCCAGCCTTTTATAGTTCTCTGAACCTGATGATATGAACGCTGAAGGTTTAACGGACAGTCAGGTTAATTGTCGAGTAAAGCCATCACTAGGAAGGTTGTCGCATTAAAACATGACCTTCTGCGATACTTGAAAGTGTGACTAAAGCGTATTGCTTTATTTTTTTTCAAGGGTAAAAAAAAGAGTTACAAATGTTTTTTTGCATTTGTTTCCATACTGTCTTCTTTTCTAAACGTTGATGAAATTATAGATGGAGCTTATGTTTTTACTTAATAGGCCTTGTTAGGTATTGCATCTAACAATGCTGAATTGTTTAGATGTTTTTGGATTATTTTTTATTTGAGGTATTTAAAATACAATGTCTGAACCTACTGATTATATCAGTATATGACTTATACCATGAATTAATTCTAGAGCAGACACAACACCCAGTCCTTTGAACGTTAATTCTTAAACGAGAAAGGTAGAGTCCTAATTTCCCAAAACATTCGATTTTTGGTATCAAATCCTGGACTCTGAGGGCCATATATATATTGTAGATGACGGGGAGATTGAGGTTTGAATCTCTTTAGGGTGAACTCAGGTGGTTTTTCTTAAAAGGTTTTCCACTCTCTCTCTCTACACAAATACGGGTACACTTCCTCTGAATATAACCTTTCTTATCCTTAAAACCATTAGCGTAATTAGTACATAAGAGTGCAACCCGAATGGGTAGCGAGACACGGTGCTAAAATAAATAAATAGCAAGCATTTCAGATTGAAAGGGGAATTGGTTAACCTCTGAATCTCGACTAATATACATTCAAACCTATATCTCCCTGTCATCGGCAGTCTATTCTACTCTGTGAGTGGCGCGTTAGACCACGTGGCCACCGAAACCGCTTGTTGTTTTAAATACTGGGAGATTAGTTGACTCCTGTGACCAGACTTTAAATACAGCCCATTGTTTACTAGAAAGATACGTTACCCACTGAGCCAAGATGTTGACTTATTATTATTATTATTTTGCGTAGTGAGGTCCTGTTTTAACATGGCCATTTGGCATTTCAATTGTTTGTATGTCCGTCTAACAGGATGTTTGTTCTTTGATCACTGTTGAGTGTGTTAAACAATTTTAACGAAAATTGGCAGGGGCATTCTTTGAACCTAAGCCGGATATCTCATGTGCATGATTTTTCAATATTGACATCCGTTTAAATATGGAGGCCACTCAAAAATATGTAGGTCTGTTTATTCCGTGATAACTGTCAATTGTATGTAGCCATTTTAATAAAATTTGGAGGGGGTATTTTTTGGGCTTAGGTCGAGTGATGTACTGTACATACATGATTTTTCATTCTGATTATCCGTTTAAATAATGGTGGCAACAATATGAATTTTCGTTTAGAAACTCATCACAAGTAATTTTAATTTAAAATACTAAGCAACCGAACGAGTATCTAAGGTGTTTTACGAGTTTTTTTTACATATAATGTGAAACTGACATCTTTAACATCGGGAACTACAGCCATTCTCTATTAATATATTGTAAATAATTATTGAATAAGGGATTACTTCTTTTCTGTTTAACTTTATGACCAAGGGAAAATATAAAATTCGAATCTAAGGAGAAATTATAGGAGATATTTTAACTCTAGTTCCAAAGAGTAATCTAAAGAATGCAGTACCGATAAGAACATGGAGGGAGCGAGGAATAAATAATGTTTACAGAACTACTACTACTACTACTAGCTAGAGTAGTAATAGTAGTAGTAGTAGTAGTAGTAGAAATACGTTGTGGTCTAACTACTATTAAAAGGTAATTGGAAGTCGGGGGTAATAGTCACAGTAGTATAGTAATTATCACTGGTTTAAAATAATGTAACATAAAGGAATATGATGGGGTCAGAAACGTAAGTAGTAATGTCTTCTGAGAAGTGAATATTTAGTGAACATTTAATATTCACTAATTTTGCTCTTTACATGAGTCTGGCCACGATTAAGCTGTGAATCGTTAAAAATAAATTGTCAAGTAGCTACATCCATTACTGTTTCCATCCTGTGTCCTGGATCAATTTTTTATCCGAGCCATATATTTTCCACTGCCGGATCTCTAGGCCTGTCGTAGCTTCAGATGCCTTATAATCTAACCTAAGATTAGGACAAGCACAACATCCAGTCCCCGGCCGTTAATTCATCACTGCGAAAGGGTAAACCCATATTTCACCATTGATGAATGTTCGGCCATGCCTGGAATCGAGCCCGGGACCCTTAGGTCAGTAGGCATACACGCTACCGACTGAGCTAAGGTGTCGAATTATATACATTCCCTTGAGTAACTAAAATATTACAATATTTTTTAACGCCTACACGTTGATCTGGGTCATTACTGCATTCTTTACATCCCTCCCCCTACCAACACCTTGTGCCCTTGAATGGGGAAGGTCAAAGTTTAAGTAAATATGCCAGCTTTTATTTGTATTTATTATTTCTATTGCAACGCATTTCTAATTAATTAGGGAAGGGATTAGAAGGTAGACAACTTGGAGGAAATTTTCACTCATTTGTGCGTAGGGAGAATGAGAAACACTGTTTAGTGGGGGAAAATAACTCCATACTCCCTGCCGGACTTAGATCCACAACTTCCGTCACCTCCACTTGCCAACTGATACAGGTAGATCCAAAATGAAGTAAAATAACTCAACTGTGTGTTTATAAAAAGTATTTATCAGACTTGTTAGTCTTGAGCCTTTTCCGTCGGCGAAATCATGAAGGATACAAACAAGTGTGTGGATAGTAGAACCACACTCTGAAAGCGTTCCGCCAGATACATCATTTAAATTTCGCGTGTCCTCAAAGAAGACCACCGCGTTGAGAACGCAGCTTGGAGACCCCGGGGTGGAGACCACCTGTGCAGACGTAGCTAAACACAAGAGACATCTAGGATTGGTCGCGTAGCGGTGTTGCCGCTTTTAATATTGTGTTTTTATCGTACACTACGTTCGAGCTAACCGCATATTAACAATTCTAGAGTATATAGGAGGGAAAGGGGAGCAGCCTACGCTCACTCAGCCATGGAGGCCATTTTAGTGTCCATTTATTGTATTAATAAAATTATGTATACATATGTATTTATAAATTTAAGTTGTTTTGTTAAACTATGTATAAATGCATGTTTTATCATACATTTTTGGGAGTAAAATAAAAAAAACTAGCAGTAAAATTGAAAATATTCTACCAAAAAAATACAATATATAAATATTTAAAAAAAACTTTGATAAGATTCATAATTTTTTAACTATGTTTACCCTTTATGCCCTTTTTGCATATTTTTTTATCCTTTTTACCTAAACATATTTCTCCGGTGCTTAGTCTCATGTAATTCATGTAACAACTGTGTAAAATGTAAAGGAAAAAAGGCAAAAATAATTAAAAAAGGATAAATGTAAATCTAAACAAAAGGGCAGTTAGATCAGAAGATGAAGGGTTGCGAAAATGTCCAAATAGGACCAAAATGTCAATAATGACACAATAAAGCCAAACTGTTAAAAAGGGGAAAAAGGTTAGAAATTGACAAAAAAAAAAGTAAATCCAATAAAAATAAAAGTGGTATAAAGTTTAAATGGGATGAAAAGAAAAATATTGTAAAAAAGCCTGGCCAAAGGGCCAAAAGAGTTTTAAAGGCTAAAAGGGTATAAAAAAGGGTAAACAGGGTAAAATGGATTAAAAAGGTAAAAAGAGTAAAGGGTTTGACAGGATAAAAAGGTTTAAACTATAAAAAGGGTAAAATGGGTAAGAGGGTAAATGGGGTAGAAAATTATAAACGCGATAAATGCGGTAGAAAAAAATTATAAAATAATTGTTATTGGATATAATTACAACCCTTTAACCACCAATTATTTATGCAGTGACACTCTTTCATTTTTACTAGCACTAACAAGCAAGAGATCAAAGTATTGTGTTTAGAGAATTTGTAAATTTTTCTTAAAAAGAAACCTCGGCTTTTAAAATATGTTTGGATTATATTTTGACATTGTGTTTTAGTCAGCCTACTTTCGCGTTTGTATCACAATTAAACCCATAAATATTTTTTTTGATTCAAGATTTGGTTACTATTCCTTGTGGTTAGTTTTTTCACTAAGAATAACAAAGATACTTTATAGATTCACCGTGCGAAGAACGATTACTCAAGCTGGTAAATATATAATTATAAGTATTTAAAATATATTAATTATAAGTGTTGTTTGGGACCTATATTAGGTTGCTGGAATTAATAAATATATCTTCGACACACGGTGAAAAGTGATTTTCAGATTTGGCCATTGAGATAAAAAAATAACTTTGGACCACCCTGTCTTAGACCATGCGGCCACTGAGGCAGACGTTACAAATACTGGCGTGGCGTAAGGAATCAGTCAGAAAGGAATCAGTTATTGGACACGCAACTGTTTCTATGCCATCAGCTACATCTATATCTCACTGATGGACACGTGCAAGGATAAAGGATTCAGTCTCTCCTTGTCTGATCGTTTATAAGGATAAATATTGTGGTTCGAAACCTGGCTGGGTGTAATGAAAACGATATCTTTCCTCAACGGTTTTTCACTTTTCCTCTAATCAAATGTGAGTAAATTTATTCTATTAAATTTTTTTCGTCGTTCCCTTACTAAACAAAATGATTATATCATTATATGACTTACAAATCCGATACCATACGTCAGTTGGTAGCGTGTCTCTCTAGTGAATCAAGGGTTTCGGGTTCAATTCTTGTCATGGCCAAAAAAATATTATTAGTGAAATGTTGGTCTCACCTGTCACTGATGACTTAATGACTGGGTACTGGAGGTTGTTCCTGTCCTTGTCCTATGTTAGGTTATAAGGCATATAAAGCTACGACAAGCCTAGCCAGCCGGAAGTGGAAAATAAATGGCTTGAGTAAAAAAGTGAATCAGGCCACCACAGGCTGGAAACAGTTAAAGGCTGTACAAGTAATTTGACCTACAAATCAGCTTACCTCTAGAACAAACACAATATTCTCCCAGCCGTTAACTAATTACTGTGAAAATGGAAGCCATAATTTAATCAATGATAACTTGTGTCTTTCAGAAATACCTGGAATAGAGAAAGAATCACTTAACTTATCTATAATTGATATTAGGTACCAAACTTTCCCTATAAATTAGTGTGGTATTCAAGCATTTTTGTTCACGCACCCCTAGGTATACTTTAGATCCTCTCCAACTCTGTAACAACAAAGTTTTTTTTTTTTAGCACAGCGTCTTACTACCTGTTCGGGCTATACGCTTATATATTAGTTTGCTAATGGTTTTAGGGATCAGGAATGTCATATTTAGAGGAAATGAGCCCTCATTTTTGTGGTAGAAGAGTGTGAAACCATTTTGAAAAAATCACTCAGTACACCCGGCCGAGATTTGAACCTAAATCTCCCCGTCGTTGGCAGTCAAGTTTATTGTGAGAGTAGTTCCTCTGACCAACCCCCAAAGTTGTTGGTGTATATTGCAATCTGTAGGGCCTACAGTTGATAAAATGTTAATCTTGGAGAGAGAGGGGGAGAGAGAGAAAATGGCGCTCCCAGATTGCATGTCCTTACGTCCGGGTCTCTTGTTGTATGTGGGGTTACCCCCTAAGATATATTTGCTTACCTCCGGGGGTATGAGTTCCCCAAGTTGAACACCACTGTTTTAATTCATACCTACCCTACCAGTGTAATTAGACGCGTGTAACGCACATCAGTAGTCACATGGTCTAACCCATCAGCTTAAAGATAGACTAGATTGCCGTTGACAGGGAGATAAGATTCAAATCCAAGCCAGCTGTATTTAGGGTAGTTTGCTCTCAATGGTTCCCCACCCTTCCTCCATAGAAATGCGTGTGCATTTCCTCTAACATTCCATCTTTCTAGTCCCAATTACACTAGCGTAATTAATATGTGTGTGTACAACCCAGGTGGGTACTAAGACGCAATGGAAAAAATGCAGATAGCCTATACAGAATGTAAGACGCTGTGAAAAAAACTCAATATAGACAGACATACACGATCGTCACACTTGTCCTTTTTTTTAAAAAATAACACGTGACAACACTGGTACTTATTGCTTAAACCTCCAAAGGCTATGTTATTAGCAGATCGCGTCCTCCCGCTCCCTCTGCCTCACCCCCTTTTTCGCAATACTCCTTCCCCCTTTCCCCTACCACACCAAACATTAACCAGCATCGCCAATCCGACGACCTTGACATAAAATAAAACAACAGATCGCCATGAAGCACGAGCGAAGATTGTACGGTATTGCGTTCTCGACCCGTCCCCCGTGGCCGAACGGCTAAAAGGAGGCCGACTATACTTATAAAAGGACACTGGATTGATGCCCGGTAGGTCTTAGATGTCAATGTGGTATAGAAAAAAAAGTATCAATACTCTTCGGGCAGCCGACTCAGTAGACGATAAAGTATCAATCACTGTCAGGCCACGGCTTAGAATAAGATGATATATGTCGTTTTCTGGAACTACCTCTCTATTCTGTTTAAGCTTATACTCCCTTTATTCCTTCACTTACAACCACTATTTGTCATGTCAATAAGATATAGGGGAAGGGAATCTACCTCAAAGTAAATTGAAAGCTCATTGCTAGTTCTCAAATCTCTTAAAATTTTCTATGGTGAGCCTATCAAAATTTACTGTTTTTATTATAAGAAAGATAAATCCAAAGCCCTTTTTCATCAAGCTTAATCTCATAGCTCCTTAAATATGCTCAAAAAGTTGTTTAAAATGAGCTAATGTCACAGTTAGATGCATTTGTTTATATTAATAAGTTTCAAAATACAGAGTTATTGAGAAAAAAAGAGTCTTGTTGGAACATTTTGACTTTATTTTGGCGTGAACCATATTATTCAATAACGCATCGTCTAATTAAATATCCCGTTATATCTGAACGTCTGCGTGGTAGATTTTCTCTTAGAGGGGTGGCCGACCACCCTTAGGACTATGGTCAGACTTGTTATATACTCGCCAGTATCGTCGGTCTACCGTATACGGCCGATGACTCACGGAAATATGATTTCGTCACATCGAATTCAGCTGCGGCAGTGTACTGAAGAAAAGTTTCACCGAGATCTTACGTAGATTTCCAGAAAAGTACGATGCGTCGTTTAAATTGGACATTGACTTGCATAGTATGAACTTATTAGGATATTAGTCATATTAAAAATAGTAATGTTTGAAGATAAAAGGAAGTGTGGATCAACTACATTTACGTAGAGAGAAAAAAAAGTGGTGAATTTTATAGGTTTGTCCCGCAATTGTTGGAACAACCTTGCAAGTTTTTTTAATATCTTATGATGATGTCTGAAACATGAATGAAATTAGAGACGATATAGAAAAGCAATCAAATTCTCAGAAATGCATATCTCCTAAGCAAAGACTAACAATGACATTAAGGTGAGGGAAAAATTAACATACTTAGGAAATAACTAACTTTCCATCCAACAAATGATAAATAATGAAATGTTTTAATTTACTTTCTGAAATGCATTAATTTTGTTCAACAAATGCTATATTCATAAGGAAACTTTTTTTAAAATGCATGAATTCGCTAAACAATTAGTACGTAGGAACTGTACTTAATCTAACATTTTTTATTTACTTTTTAAAATTCATATATTCTAGGGGATAGGTGTTGTTTCAAATATTTGTGATGTGTGAGGATTACTGTTAGAGCTGTCAGATGTAGATTCATTGTAGATAGACCTCACTACGTATGATGACAATGGAATTGTAGTTATGGGATTTGATATTGTGGAACTACTTCCAGTGCGATCTGATTGATACCTCACTTCATCGAGAGAAAATTGTTGCAATTTCAGTCAGTCATCAGTTTTTGTGGGATTTTTAATATCCCTGAGATGAGGCAGAAAACTAATTAGAAAGTGATAATCCTCGTCTTCGTGGGTAGATATAGTTGTTTTCTGCATATTTGTTGCTTGTTTACCTCCTGTAACTGTTTCAGTTTAATCTTTTCCAGCAATAATAATTGAGAAATTTCATATTTTTTCCCGTTGAATCTCCTAATTACTTGCTTTACGTGAGGGTGTTTAAGCTGCAAGGTCGTTATTTGCAGCTTTATTTTCTTATACTGGTACTGGCTGTGTTTAAAACTTTTAAATATCAGAATCCAAAAGTGTGGCTATATATTATGCTAATTTTTGTCAGGCGCCTGTACATCTATCATAGCAGCATCTGCCTCAGGTTGTGGTGAGATATTGCTCTCCATATTTCTAAGAATAAGCACATTAGTTAAAAAAAAGTAAGTAAAGTATTACTTACACTGAAAAGTAGAATTGTCTGAAGCAATATCACCTGTTCTTCGCTTTGTTAGTCTAACATATTATTTCCGAAAATGGTCTCGTAAACTCTGTCACTTTTGTTCACGATTTGGCCTGCAACAAATTATGTATACAGTACAAATCTAGATTTTACAATATATCTAGACCCTACAAGAGGAAGGAGGGCTAAGGATGGCAACTGTCCCCGGGTCTGAATTTGGCTCTCAACAGCCCTTAGATATCACAGAACGAAGTACATCTAATAATTGATTACTTTTTCTCTAAACAAGGATAGCCTTAAGATCTATGACGTTCTCAGTAAGAATTTCACACATTAATATAGCCGAAATAGTTTATGAGACATGTGATGCTATTTGGAATTTATTCGTGGAACTACATATGCCTTTTTTTACGTCATATACATTGCGAGAGATTGCAGATACGTTCGAGGTCTTATGGGATTTGCTAATTGCGTGGGGGCTATTGATGGCAAACAAGTTCGTCTCAGAGGCCCGAAAAACTCTGGCCCTCAGTTAATAACTATAAACACTACTTCTCCATACACCTTCAAGCAATAGTGGATGCAAATATTAATTTGTGGCTGTAGATTTCGGAGCATACGGAAGCCAAACTGACAGTGGAGTGTTCACCGAATCCAATGAGTTTTGTCATTTAAAAGGAGGTTCCTTTAATCTTATACAAAAACGACAAATCCCAAACATAAATATAACTTTACCATATGGGTTATTAGGTGATAAAGGCTATTCATTTAAAGAATATTTATTAATGAGGCCATATCCCACCGATAGTGACAGGGTGTCTCGGGGGAAAACTGTCAACTATTGGCTTAGTATAGCGTAACGCACATTGGAATACACATTTGAAATACTATTTTCAACTTGGAGATGCCTGAAAAATGAGCTACAAATTAATTCAAAAGTTGTTTCTAACATAATAGGCCTAATAACTGTCTGTTTATTACACAGTATAATTAATGACAAGGAAGCAGTTAATGGAACAAGACTAATGGCGCTAATAACACCTGAATACAACTACAGCAATGCCAAAAGCTCAAGGCGCTACAGCCATGCAAAACAAAATGCATATGATATACGAGACAGGAATATGCAATACTTTAATGCTGCAGAAGCCGTTGATTTTCAATAATGTAATTTATTATAATCAAAGCCTAGTAACTGTTGTGAAATAGGTTTAACATTTAACATTTGTAAGTCCAATTAACAAAATATAAATTATAGGGGTGTGCGAATATAACTTTTTATTGACTCAAATAGTTCCAAAACAAATAGGAAATGTTTGAATTAATATCGAATAGTATAATCTTATTACCTTTTATTGAAAACATAATGGTTGACACCTTCTAAAATGTTATTTAGGTTTGACATCCCTTACATTTAATTTAGGTTTACAAATCCTTAAATTTCCTCATCATCTTTGTTTGAGACGTTTCCTTGAATGGTTGACCTTGGAAAGCTACTGCAACATCCAATTTCGCCCCACCCCCCACCTCATTTTAATGTGACATGAAATATGATGATGTTATTTGAAAAAAAAATTTATGAGAATATTCTCACACCTCTATGAATGAATTAACAATGTGCTTGATGTTTTTACTTACTCGCACATTCCATATACTAATCTATTTCATGCCATAGTTTCCTAGATACGTCTTGGTGTGGTAGAGTTTGTAACATGTATCCCATAAAGGTTTCATTTCCGACAGTAATGGTTTTCATTTATCCGAATCAACCATTTCAGATCAATATAAACCTTTAGTAGAGTAGAGAACATAGAACACACTGACAAATACGGCCATAAAATCAAACTAATTTTGTTTTAAAAGAATATATAGTGTTCGTATTTGGTTTGGTAAGGATTAATAAATGATCAAATTATATCTTCTTTATTTATTTTCATTCCCTTCGGCTTATTTGATATTATCCTTTGTCTTCTATGATGACGTATTTCGGTGTTATGCTACACCATCTTCAGAGTTTATTTATGATAAAGATGATATTATTTTAAATACAACATATTATCAGAAAGTTTGTGAACATTATGAGGCATTATTTTTATTTTTATTACGATTTTTATGATTGTTAAACATCCCACCAAAGTTCTTACATTTAATATCTCAAAATTTTCCCACACCTTCTGAAAATATGTATTTAAAAGAATTTCATATTTATGATAAATAAGACCTGAAGATGTTTTAACATCTACAGGCCTATATAACACCGACAAATGTCGTCACCGAAGACCCAGGTTAATATCAAATAAGGAAAGGGGAATAAAAATAAATAAGACATACCTTTATCCAATGATTTCGGCCGATCGTTGGTGAAATTAGGCCGTTTACGGCAATGTAGCCCGTCACTACTGTGATCGCTCGCATTACATTATAACTTTTGTACTTTTCTAGTAATAATAAATAAGGCTTTTATATTATCATCAATAAAAATCATAACGTAATTATAATAATTTAATATAGAACCTACGACCTAGCTACCGTTTAGTTTTATAGCAAAACCCTTTTATAAGATATCAACTTTTTTTTTCGACAAAAATGTATATATGTCTTACCATATTATTATAGTTATTTGTATAGATATTGATAATATCTATAAAAGTGAAAACTTAAACATCACATGGTATGACGTGTGAATATGGGAAAGTTCCTCTAGTTACTTTTCTAGCTATCAATCCTATGTAAATTGGATTATGTGTCTAGCACATTTTTGGACGAAGTTACAGGAAAATGTAATCGGACTATTTGCATATTTATACGGATGAGGTAGAGGAAATATACATACAGAAATATTTTCTTGCAGGAAGGAAAAAAGAGCCTAAATATTACATTACTAAGACACATTCATAAATTATAACCAAACCATTTTTATTTTTGATCTAGATCTGAGATTGGCTTGAGCATGTTTACAGTGGCGGCTCGTAGCTAAAATTAGTGGAGGTGCTGCTCCAGAAAATGTTTAGCCTTTTTTTTAATATTGTGTGAAAGGAAAAATACATGTATACACAGAAATTTTATTCAGGAACTTGATAAAATTTTAACAAAAAAAACGAACATATTTACTTACTTTAACTAAAATTGTACAGTTCAAGATTGATCTATTCATTTAAAAATGAAATCCATTCTTCTTGTTTTAATTTGCGCAAAAAGTTCAATAATTTTTTCCTTGATCTCTGTATCACTATTGACGAAATTTTTCTCTATTGAAAGTACTGCAAGCGCATTTAGACTTTCTGTTAAATAAAAGAACTGAAATAAAATGAATCAAATAGAATAGCTGGAAGGAGAATAATAATCTAACTATACACTCTTCTACACTTTATCAGATTCAAGAATATGGTACATGGTTTTTAAGCACAACACATGCGGAGTATTAAAAATATTCCTTCCACCATCACGCTAGAGCCGGCACTGCGAGAGCAACAGTGCTATCTCTACCTGGTAGTCCCGCCTTCCTCCTCACCCCCCTGAAACACCACGTCGCTGTCACTGTGAGTCGCACAGTTCCATACAAAGAATTTTGTATATTTTAAATAAACTGAGGGATGGCTACTGAATTACTGATATTAAGCTTAAGGAATATATTTTGTACTACAAAAATAAAGAAAGAATTAAAGAAAACAGGACTCATTATATTAAATGTTATCGATAATATCAAGTGGAAATAGGGTGTACTGCAGTTCCGTAGTGCCTATACACGAGCTGCCACTGCATGTTTATATAAAAAAAAAGGTATTAAATTAACTGTCTGGAATAAAAACAGTATGAATATAGATATTAAGATATCCTATCTGTCCTCATACTAACAATTATAAGGTAGATGTAAGGAAGGAAACTACAATGCATAATAAATATACCCTCATTTAAATGTGGAAAGAGTGGAAATAAATTTAGGGGAAATACAGCATTATTAAACCCAGATGGTTTAGCTGAGCCCCGACTTTACTTTAACTGACAAGCCAGACAATTCATTTTTAACACCTCAGTCTGAATGCCCACCAACGTTGGCACTAATAAATAAAAGATTAAGTAATCATAAGCTAAATAAATGGTACATAACTCCACACGGACTTTCTCGCTCCATTGTTTGAAAATGGAGATATTTACTCAAAACTCTTAATATATGTGAAACGAAATAATATACAATAGCAAACCCAGGCATAAATTGTGCTATACTTATTTAAAACTTTTTTAGTCCCTGTTTTAAATTATTAAATTTTATTTTTAAAGATTGAATGTCCTCATTTGTATGTTTGGACCAATAAAAAATATTAATGTTGCGTCCAGAAGGGTCAACACTTCGTATTAAAATTTCAACTTCCTGATAAAATGTTTGACATTTTATTAGGTGTTGCAAATCTTCATACCATCGCATTGCTATTAAATTCCTCATTTATAAATTTTGACCAAAAAAAAATGTCAAGATTGACTATTGAGTATAAAATAGATATATATCATTGTTATACAAACATTTCGACTAAGAGGTTTAAACTTTTAGAGGCTTACTTATATTTAATTACTCTATGGCATTGGAAAATTATTGCGTTACAACTTAAGTGGTATCTCTTAACAACTAAAGCTCGAAAAATTATATTAATATTTTTGCCAATATCTCAGAAACAGTTGGATTTATACAAATATATTTCATATGAAAGTTTTTTATCCTTAACAGTATTACAATTTTGTAATGATGTTATTTATTATCTCAAATAGTTGCGTAGATACTAAAGTTTCTGCTTCTGTAAAGTACCCTAAAATTCATTTTCATGGTAGAATTAAAACCGCCAGTTAATTTATAATCTTAATCAACACTTAGATGCGAATTTTAATCAAAATCGTTAATAGTCGATTTTGAGAAAAATGATTTTTTTTCTCTGTCAGCCTTTCTTTAACTACTCTGACAATACATATTGTGAATGTGAGGAATGCCAGGCCTCCGCCGTGGTTCGGATTCCACGTTAAACTGTAGGTCCTTCATTTCATCTCAACAATTATCCTACCATTACACATTAGCGTAAGTGCATATAGCCCGAACGGATAGTAATACACGGTGCTAATAATAATAATAATAATAATTTTAAACTACTCTTAAATTTAAGTTTAAACACACACACAGACAGACGTCATTGCAAAAAACACTTTTTAGGGTTTGGGGGGTGGGGTTCTTGATACGTCGACATCCATAAACATTTCAGGTTAGATTTTCTTTTGCGGTCGCAATACTTTTACCTTTTGTTTTCGAAAAGTTAAAAAATATATATATTTACGTATAGCTTGAAAGTTATTGGTTTTATACAAATATGTCTCTTATAAAATATTTGTATTATAAAAAGACCTACATATTTGTAACGACAAGTAACTTCACATCTCAAATAGTTTAGGAGATATTATAAAAAAGATAATTTACTCATGAGACCGGAGCCCTTAAAGTAGTTTTGCCGAAATATTGAAAGAAGCCATTTTGTTTGGAGTATTNTATATATATATATATATATTGTCAAGTAGTCATCTTAACTCTACGAGACACTTGAGTCGAATCTCAGCTAGACTGATATCTTCCTGTGGTGTGGAAGCATTTGGTTTGAGGAGCTTACTGGTTTTAATGTTGGCTGACCTGGTGATCTAGGGGTAAGGTGTCGTACTTCTGTGCTGGGGTCCGAGATTCAATCCTCGGTCCCGGCACATATTTTTCTGAATAACAAACCCTTCCTTCACCTCTGACAAGACGTGTATTAATCACAGCTTGTGAATGTGTGGAATGCCAGGCCTCCACTGTAGTTCGGATTCCATGTTAAACTATAGGTCCTCCATTTCATCACACAATCACCCTACCATTAGGTCTCCTTACACATAAGCGTAAGTACGTATAACCCTAACGGGTAGTAAGACGTGGTGTTAATAATATTATTAATAATAATAATAATAATGGATTCAATGTGTCTAGTTACCAAACATAATATTTTAATATTCCATCTGTAAGCTTATCATGGGTACTAAATCTAACTGTATGGAGAAAATATTTAAAAATAAAATCTACTCTGCACCCAGCCATATTCAAACCCCCAACACCCTCTACCCCCCCCACCCCACCCCACCCCCGCCCCTATCCCCATCCAACGGCAACTAAGGGATTCTGAAGATATAGATTGCTCGATCATTGAATCGGGGATATTTAATATCAACAAAATAAAATAAAAATACCAAACTAGTAAGTACGTTAACAGAGGCGTGAGTCTCTTCTAGTCTGGTTGTGGGTGACGAGAAGGTAAACCTTCGAATCCCGGTCGGGATTACTGAGATGGTTTTACTCCATTAATATAAAAAGGGTGGATAGCTCGGACAGGTAGTAAGACGCACAGTCTAGAAAATATATATGAAAAATTAAATCATATCAACATGAGCAATATAATTTTTTTTTTTTTAATTTATATTATGAATAAATGTCAGAAACCACTTAGAAATTATAATAAGCGTGAATTACATAATTTGTCAGCTGCGTTTTGTTACAAGTTTCAAAACATTGTGTTAGGAAATCGTATTAGAATTGTATCGCATAAATAATATCAAATTAATATCAAACTGGCAATACAATTTCACACACACACAATAGATATGATAAATTCTATTGTCACCCGGAGTGCCACAAGATGAGGTTTCCAATCTAAAACTCAACTGGATAGCTTGAAACGCAAGAATGAATATTACATCCACTCTTTAAGAAAACGATTAATTTTTTTCCCCCTCAATCATCAAAAAAT
Source organism: Timema californicum (assembly GCA_902141385.1). NCBI lineage: Eukaryota > Metazoa > Arthropoda > Insecta > Phasmatodea > Timematidae > Timema > Timema californicum. Next base: position 158,705 of record CABFOW010000154.1, read on the forward strand.
CGATTATAACAACTCACATAGTTTTCTAATACGTCATACGTCATTAAATAACAAAATAAACACGTCACTACAAAGCGAAACTCTATTCGTTAAAGTGGTTAACTTCTTCACTGAATTGAAGATTATTTGGTAACTACGTTTTGGAGGAGGTTTCACAGCATTTCTTCATTCTGGTCTCAGCTATAGTGTGTCTATGATAAGTTCAAACAATCTTTTTTGACAGATCTGAAAGGAAATAAGTCATTTTTTTTATACTATTGACGCTAACTGGATTTGTTCAAAAATAATACTTGCAAATTGTTTGGACTATACGCATTTTTTCCCTACGCCGAATCTTTATATGCATTTTGTTTATACACATACATTAATTGTGCAAATGTCGTAAGAATAAGAAAGATAGTTTTTTAAGACAAATATGTCCATATTTGCGTGAAGAGATAATGGGAAAATATTTTGGAGACCCAAATGAGATTTGATCCCCGGCCTCTCTGTTCCCTACAATTCAATACAACAGTGATGCGTTAAACCATGCAACTAACTATGCGGCTATAAACTCATCTAATGATGCTAATTGTGTAAGTATGATGGAGGTAAGGCTTAGAGAAAATTTACTCGAATTGTGGGGAAGTGAAATGGGTACACATCTAGTCAAAACCACCCTCAGTAGACCTGGCCGCAATTCGAATCCCAACCCTCTTTCGCCAGCAAACTAGTAGAGATGAGCCAAACACTTAGTCCGTGTGCCTTGCGTACAAACCGAACAGGTTGCGAGACGCGATGACAACACAAAAATTCCTCACCTCCACCAACGCGGGTCTGGCCAAAATACATTTTAGATTATTTCCTAATCAAAAAGTTAATATCTGTGCTATTATGTCAAGGATGATAAACCGTTTGTATTTATACGAATCAACTAAGGGCCAAAATGCCTGACAGTAATTTTAATCTGCGTTTCATTTAAATATTCATAAAATTATGCTATTTTTAAAACCATTTGACAAAGACCAAATAGTTTTAAATCCTTGGTGCGCCAATGGTTTTTATTCAAATGAAATAAATGATATATATTATCAACAGAATAACAACATGTATAGTCATAGCTGATAAAATATATGTGTATTTTGACACTAAAGAATATTTTTAAGTCATACAACTAAATATCTATGTCAGTTTTATATAATTACTTTCTCGCATCCCTCGGGTGGATAAAATATTGTGATCGTAAAAGATATCTAACTCGAGATTTTAGTGGATCTTGACATTTCACGCGTCCTTGAACCCTAAAAAGTTTTTTAATACCGTCTGTCTGTTACTGGGACTAGAACCGAAACTATTTTACCGATTTGGCTATAACTTGGTATCTCGGTTTTTCCTAAGTTTTCTCACAGGTAGTTTAGGAATCATCTGTCTAACTATCACAATAAGGGTAATAAGGGTAGTTTACTTAAGGATGATAAAAGAATACATTGATTTTCTCAAAAGATGTTTAATGATTTTAGTAGAATTTTGTATCAAGGCATTATTTAACGTTGTAAAAAAAGTCAACTCTTTATTTCATATTAAAATTACTGTGAGATTAATTTAAATAGGCGGAAATTTCCAATTTTGATCATAGCCCCGCAAATAGTTTAGGTACTAAATAACTTACTATTGCAAAGTTGTAGTACTATTACAAGTGAAATAAATGGTATGGGACTCCGCACGGACTGTCTCGTGCTCTATTGTTTAAAAATGGAGATATTTACTCAAAACTCATAATATATGTGAAACGAAATAATATAAACTAGCAAATCCATGCATAAATTGCTCTTACGTAAACCTTTTTTTAGTCCCGGTTTTATATTTTATAATTTTGTTTTTAAAGAATTAATGTCCTCATTTGTATGTTTGGACCGATAAAAAAAGATCAATGTTGGGTCCACAAGAGTCAACACTTCCTATTAAAATTTTGACTTCCATTCAAAATTTTCAACATTTTATTAGGTGTTGCAAATCTTTATGCCATCGCATTGCTATTAAATTCCTCATTTATAAATTTTACCAATAAAAAATGTCAATATTGACTATTGAGTCTAAAATGGATATAGATCCTTGTTGTACAAATATTTCTCCTAAAATGTTTAAGGAAAAACAACATAAACGTATTTAGAGACTTACTTATATTTGATTACTCTATGGCGTTGGAGAATTATTGCGTTAAAACTTAAATAATTTTTCTTTACAACTAAAGCTCACAAAATTGTATTAATATATTTGCCAATAACTCAGTTACTGTTGGATTTATACAAATATACCTCTTATAAAAGTTTTTATCTTTAATAGCACTACAATTTTGCAGTGATAAGTTATTTACTATCTAAAATAGTTGCCGAGATACGGAAGTTTCTGCTTCTGTAAGGTATCCTAAAATTCATTTTTAATGGTAAAATTAAAAGAGCCAGTTTATTAATAATCTTAATCAACACCTGGATACGAATTTTAATCAAGATCGTTAAAAGTCGATATTGGGAAAATCGATCTTTTACCTTTTCACTCTTTCTTAAACCACTGTTAGTATAAAGTTTAGACAAACACACAGACATACGTCATTGCAAAGACAACTTTTTAGGGTTTGGGGGGTTGAGACGTCGACATCCATCAACATTTCAGGTTATATTTTCTTTTGCGGTCACAATACTTTTACCTTTTGTGGTCGAAAAGTTAAAAAATATATCTCTTTACGTATATCTTGAAAGTTATTGGTTGTATAAAAATATACTTCCTATAAAATATTTGTATTATAAAGAGACCTAAATATTTGTAATAATACGTAATTTCATATCTCAAATATTTTAGGAGATATTATAAAAAAACATATAATTTACGCATCAGACCGGAGCCCTTAATGTCATTTTGCCGAAATATTGAGAGAACCCATTTTGTTTGTAATATTTATAAATGTTTAGAAATGAATTTTAATCAAAATCGTTATAGCCGGTTTTGAGAAAATCGACTTTTTCTATTTTAGATCTACAGTAAACTACCCTTAATTTTAGGGTTAGATATCCAATTTCAAAAAACCCTCAGGGAAACCCTATGAAAACCCTAGATACCAAGTTTTAGCCCAATTGGTAAAATAGTTTAGGCTCTAGTTGGAGGTACAGACAGACAGACGGAAATTCATCAACCACGTTTTTTTAATTCGGGGGAGGGGGGGTCATGAAACGTCAAGATTCTTCAAAATCTTGATTTCGATTTTTTTTTACGATTACAATACTTTCTCTACCTGTAAGATAGCGAGAAAGTAAAAATCTTAGCTTGAAATATATATTTTCGAAACCAATAGTTTCCAAGATAATCATAAATATGCTGTTTTTATTTAATTTGAGATTTGGGAAATTGGTTGCTATGCTCTTTAGTGAACAGAGATGTTCCTCCAATCTCAATATGCTTTTGTAAAAATGTATATCATTTATTAATGATATTTGTTGGAGTGTATCTGCAACAATTTATATTATTTCGTTTCGCATATTTTATGAGTTTTGAGTAAATATATCCTTTTTTAGGTGAACAAACGAGAAGAATTCTGCGGTTAACCGTACCATTTATTTAAATTACTAAACGTGGTCCTTTATTTTACATAAAAATGTATACATACACAAATATTTCCAACTAAAATAACCTAATATAGCATCTAGTCAGTATATTCAATAGGGGTGTTCAAAGTGATGTGCAAGTACACGACTTAAAATAATCTTAATACAGGACAGAAGAGTCACATAGTCGTTCGCGATTACAAATTATGCCAAGAATACGAGACGACATTACCCTACTTAAACAAGAAAACACGTGAAGGTTGACGTCAGTCTCACATCGTCTGAGCTTGCTGGAAAATAAGGGGTATAGGTTCAAATCCTGGCCTTGTATGGACACATGTATTTTTTTCTGAATCGTTTATCATCTTCCCTCAACGATAATGTGGGTGTTTTTTCTATCTTCCTCATATATACCTTCTAATGTAAATATGCGCAAAATTCAGACGGTGAACACGCAAGTATATTTTCCTCAGGATGTGTTTCAACTCAGCGTGGACGTACAATAAACACACAATTCGGTGTCATGAGGTAAACCACCATAGTAATGGCGAGTCTAAAAAAACAACAATGGAGTGGAATGAAGCGTAACGCCACTGCGCGATATACACCGTGTCAATTGGCCCTGTTTCCAAACTGATACAGAGTTGCGTCATCGATCGAAGTTTGGCCTTCTGGTTCTACTGCCTTAAAGAAGCCGACCGAATTCACCGTCGTCGTGTCCTCCTGTCTGCGGTTGGATTGGTTTGGCACGAAGCGGTGGCTGAGCGGTCTAAGGAGGCTTTTTTTTTTACCTTCAAGCTCCACGTCTCAATCCCCTCTTGGGCCACCCTCATATTTACAGTGATTGAAATAGTAATGAGTCAGGTAAAATTTAGGTGAGAGCTAGCTGAATCTGCATTCCAGGAGATTTGGAAAACAATTTACGAAAAGTTACTTCAAAACACCCGACTAGTATGTAAGTATAAGCTCCTCTTCTCCCCTCAGCCCTCATCCCCTCCCGTCAACAGTAACTAAATTAGACTGATGACTTAGCTAATGTGCCCATCGGTGTCAAATTTTATTGATCAGTTTAGCTTTTTGGGTGGAAAGACAAATTATTATTTATAAATTAATGTTTTATGATTTGATACACTTTATTTTTAGCACCACGTCTTAATAACAGTTTAGGTTAAATCTACGCTTATGTACTAATTACGCTGTGGGTTTTAGGAATGAAGAGGGTTATATTAATAGGAAGTGTACCCGCATTTACGTGGATGGAGAGTGTAAAGCCATTTGGTGGGGGGGGGGACCTCAATACACCCTAATGAGATTTAAAAATCGATAGATATCCCCGTCTTCAGCAATCTAGTCTAATGGAGAGTAGAGCTTTAGACCATGTGACCACTGAAGCAGGTATATACGTACAACACCCACCCTGGCTGTACCAGTTAATTACACAAATAGGTCATGAATTAGGTATTGGGGTTTATAATAATAGTACCTTCATTCGCGTGTAGGGAGAGTGAAAATAAATTTAGGGAAAGTCACCCTAAATAGAGCTAGCTGTCATTAAGCCCAGATCATCACGTATCGGCCAATAATATTAGATGAGTTTGATAGCTATTCCACGTGCCCACCAGCTGTTCAGCTGTGCTTTATTTATAAGGAATCGTTTCCAAGTAATTCGTGTAAAGATATAATTATGATCTTATTTTCTAGAGATCCACTTTAAAGCAAAAAGTGTCTGTCCTAAACGTGAGATTGGAAAGAGCATACAAATAATCGACACCAAGGTCTCAATAAACTCGACTAAAAGATACCGAAAAAAAGGTACGCTCTTTTACAATCAAATATTGAGTCACTGATACACGAAACAGTATGCACGTGGAAAATACTGTCTTGTCTGGCTTACAGGTGACGGGAAGTCAGGATTGTATCTCAGTCGGGTGTTTAGGTGTTTGTTTACATATAACTTATTTCCCTCCAAACAAACAAAAATGTATATATACGTCTTATAACATTATACCTTCCTCATCTCAACTTATTAATATCAACATACAGGTTGCAAATCATTGTAATTATAAACTCAGTCTTAAACTATAAATGAAATATAACGCTAAACATGGGACAAATTCTGGAGAACTCAGTGATAGAGCGTTAGTGCGCTAAGCTAAAGATCCTGGTTTGTATTCCCGTGTCTTGGTCTCATTTTTCAAATGATTTAAATCAATCCAGTTCTTAAAAATTAAATTTGTGGCTAGCCCAGACGAAATTTAGGATGCAATGCAGGGGAGAGAAAAAAAAACTCAATACAAATGTGCCAATCAAAAAAAATTAAGCTTGAGGGGCACCCACGCGTTTGTTTTTATCACATAATCTTATTAATTTTAAAGAGCCTATGTGTTATTAGAATATTGTTTCTAACAAACGTTATAGGGGAATCGAATCAATTATTTACCAAGTAGTGTGTGGTTCAATTTTACACAAAAAATACTCTGAAGTTAATAATGTTAACAAAAGAAGTGAAAAGAAAAAATTTCTAACTACACCAAAAGATACTTATTTTTGAGAGCCATGGATTTTTGTTCGTATGACCTTGGGAAGATTTTATGGTAGCACCATAATCTTATAATTGAGAAAAATTCCTATGTGTTTGACTAAATGTGTTTAAACTTGACCACTGAACTACTAAAGGGTACCAATTATAGCCCTATCAAGCTGTAAAACATTGAGATTATAAAAGAGAGATCATTTATAAATTATGATTGCAATTGGAATAGTTCTTCAATTGCTAGAATCTATATCACTAAAACTAATTTCAATTTTACACCTTTAGAAGATTTTAAGTTAAATCATAAGGCATATGAAGCTACCACAGGCCTAGCCAGACGGTAGTGGAAAATATATGGCTTGAATAGAAAAAACTGATTCAGTCCATAAGCTGGAAACAGAAATGGGTGTAAAAAAATATATTAAATAAAAATTATAAGTTCGTCAATTAAAAATGTATGTCATATTAATAATGTTTTCTTAAGGTTTCTCTTCGGAGACATTTATATTTTAATTTTAAATTGAAATATTTCTATACTTTCTATTTGGATTTGAATTTGATATGTTCCTTTAGTTATCAAGCTTGATAAAAAATAAAGTATTATTATATTCAATAGCTCTTCCTATTCCCAGAAAAAAGCATTTGTTCACGTGGTTTGAGATTTCAGTCTCGCAGTGTTTGTCAAGCTGTGTAAGGAAATATTGACATACATGGTTCAGCCTAGGTTCAAAGAAGGGTTATACTAAATTTCATTAAAATTTATAAATGAATTTGGAAGTAATTACGGGACGAAATCACAAACGGTATAGTTAGAACAGAGATTGGTCTACTCGCTCAATAAGTGGGTTAAAATATAAGTTTAGACAGTTTTTTAATTAATCTGATAACCTCTAGTATGGATATAAATTAAATAGCCTACTTCAATTTCATAGGGTACTAAGGAAGCTATTTACTATTTAAATATGGGCTCATCTTGGTATTCAAATGGGAATATGTTTAGACGCGAGGGCTATGTGTTTAGTATTAAGGCGTGATGAAAGGAAACGCATGTTAAGGTTAGTAGTTTACTCAATCTGTATAATAAAAAACCTTTTTTTGCCAAAATAAAACCAATTATGTTTAAGTAAATACATTTAGTTTAGTTTATTGTACAATACATGCACTTCTTTAGTATCTGTTGTGGGCATTGCATAATTTGATCAAAATATTTTATCTTCATTTAAAAATATTATGTTTAATTGTCACTATGCTCCTGAGAAATACTAACGCATTGTTGAGAATACAATTTGTGGAGAAATAAACTATATGTATCTACTGAAACACTATAGTAGAGGGTCGATAGTTTGGACATCAAAAATTCTGATCGTGAAACATCCAGACCACCAAGGAAAAATATAGTTTATTAAAATAACCACAGTGGTCTTAATATCAGAGACACTGCCACAAAAAAATTGAAGATATTTTTTCATTATTAGATTTTTGCCTTATTATATTTCTTTAGAATGTGTTACCTTTAGCAACAGAAGAAATGTGTAAGTTGTTTAAATAAATTGAAAATGTTTCTACTTTGGCACGGAGTTTTCGAAAGTATCCCGTTATGAATGTAAGGGTGCTTTATTTTCAAAAGTCCGGACAAGTCGATAATCCAGATTGGGTTGATCCTCAATTATTATGAATTACCGACGCTCCATTATAGTTATTTCGACAAAAAATGTTGATTCTATAAAAAATGAAAAAAGGCATATCCATACTCCACTTATTTTCCCTCCCACCTTAATCCTGTTGCCCTAAGTCAAGCTAATTTTCTTGTCGTGTACTGATAGCTTGTGTGGCACAGATAGAGGCACATTAAATACCCCCAATAAAATAAAACAATCTGATTTATAGTATCCGTGTTTCGAACAAACTAGTTTATATCTACTGGCATTAAGTCGTTATTCCAAGCGATGGGCAAGGTATTGCTTAGCTATGAAGAATTAGAATTGACCTTGCTCGTTGAATAACCGCCCTATTAGCAAAAATAACCTAGGGTCTAAGGAATAGCGTGTCTCAGCTATAGTTCTTAGATAATATTTTATGATGCTCACCCTTTAGGAAATATTTCACAACAAGAGTTTGATGATATACTTGTTTGGCTTCGGTTGAAAGGGAGGAAACAAATAATTGATCCTATATAGTTTACGATGCACCATATTTATACATGGTTTGTGGTAAATTACCGTTAGAAGATCACTAGATTTATTTGCTGGAGGTGCGTGGTAAGACACTAGTAAGCACTTAACTACCATATATAAATATCTAGAGAAGAGGTCCTTAGCCTGATGTACGTCAAACAAATCTAGATTTTTAAGGGTGGTAAAGGGTGGAACACTGAGACGTGTAACATATGTTTTGTAATCTCACAAGTTTGTTTGATATATTTTTAGTAAAGTTTTCAACAAAAGTTAGGCAAAATTTACCAACAGGTTTATGACTAATTATAAAGTTTAAATTTTAGTTGTAAAGATTTGTGTTTAGTTCAAAGACGCTCTGCGTGACAACTTGTACTGCACATCTTAGCCAAAGTTTAAAAAGCTATATAAGGCCTTCCTCTATCAAATAAAGTCATATTTTGATACAACAATAAATTTAAGATAATGTGGGGTTGTTTTATAAGGTTTTATGTAAGCTATCAAATAGTTTATTTAAACTTTAAAGTTATAGTTAAACTTTTTAGCTGGTAAGAACTTAGTTATTCATTTAGGTGAAAACCATATTTAAAAATATCAACCCCCTTCGTAAATATCCCGGTATTTCTAAGCGTTTGCCACGCTTATCAACTACCCTGCTAAGTAACACCCTAAAGTTATTATGATTTGAATTTTAACAACATGTAAAAAATTTACTCTATTTACAATCTGGTTAAAAAATCTGTTTTTTTTTTCAAATTACTGTTAGAATACATACATACATACATACATACATACATACATACATACATACATACATACATACATACATACATACACACACACATACCGTTTCCTTAGGGGCAGGCAAGAAACTGTACGTATAGCTAAGAAAAACTTCGTACTTAATCCGTCCTCACTAACTTTCTCCACACGTCCCTATTCTTGCATACTTCCTTCGCTTCAACAACATCCATACACAAAGTCTTAATGCTATTTTATTCTTAAAATTCTCCTTGTTTTTTCTTTTTCACACACTCGTTTACAACATTTAGCCACGCCTTACATGTTATATTCCTTCCTTTTGATCCACACATTCTACCTTCATATATTTACTTCTGTCACTCAATCCACACTCATTCTCTCAACATGCCCAAACCAACGTAAGACGCTTCTTTCACATTGATCTATTGTATTACCTTTCGAATCCCACTCCTTCAGCACACATTCATTACTGATTCTGTCCATACGACTTTTTCCACGTGTATATCTCATTCCAACTGCATTCGCCTTGCTTTTGTGTTCCTCCTGACCAACTCACACTTCACATTCATAAGACAATGTTGGCCTCAACACACTTTTATGTACCACCATCTTTGCCTTTGTCGATAATACTTCATTATTTGCAATAGGCCATATACATCCAACTATTCTCCCAAATCCACCTGTTTGTCAATTTCACCATAAATTTTCCATTTTCAAAAAACTGTTTGAATAAACATATTTTTTCTTTTATTAATATGAAATGGGGTACGTCGAATACTATAAATGTGTACGTAGGTTTTTGATTTCACATCATCGTGTGGAGGTGGATATTAGGGGCACTATGGTGAACTATCAATGGCTTCAGTGGGTCTATAATATGGAAAAGGTTGGGAACCACTGATCTAAAGGACTTTAGGGGGAAACTTAACAGAAAGGAAATAGTTCCTCTAAATCTTATAAATCCGGCATGTTTAATTAAAAAAAAACACATTCAACACGTTGTTTACTAGAAATATATTATTATAGTAAGTGTAATTTAGATTATGTTTGCAAGTTTTTGTCACTAAGTGGCTAGATTGGTCATATGCAAGTTATTTAGCACCTAGTTTGATTTCGGGTGCTGGAAAAGACTTTTTATTTGTATCAACCATCTGATATATCCACATTTACTTACGATTTTGGGATAGGAATGAGGAAGGTAAAATGTATTGTATGTGGATCTACACTAATTGGTAAAGAGAACGGGAAAACAATAGTGATAAATCACCTGAGGAAACTAATAGTAGTAAATCATCTGAGTAAAACCATCCCAAGTTTACTCAACCAAGATTTAAACCTCGACTTTCCCGTTATCAACAATCCAGTCCATTGCAAGCCTGACGTCATATACTATGGATGTTTAAACTTACTTGCAGGAGGGCCAAATGACTAAAAACAACCTGGTGGGCCAAACAAAGTCTTTATTCATTAACTTTTCTTCAAACTTTCATTTAAAAAAACATACACAGTCTAATAGATTAACATGAATAAGTTTAAATACGTTGTGAATGTTTAGCAATCATAAATACCTTAGTGGCTTAGTATGTTTTTAAGTTAAGTAAGAAGATTTATATGATAGGTGTTGGATGAATTATACTGTGAATGAGCTTCCAGGATGTTTTCATAATCTTGCTCAACTGTGAGGAGGTTCTTCTTAGGATGGAATACATATTTTCACCAGTAAGTCGATTTCTAAGATCACTTTTCCTCATCTTCATGGTTGAAAACACTTGTTCGCATATGAGGGTGCAAACAATACCATATATTTTTAGGTATGATCTACAAGGTTTGGCAATGTTGATTTTAGCATGGTTTTATAAAAATCCAGATTTTTCTTGTGTTTTTACAGCCTATTTCACAATGCTACAAATTTAAATTATTTATCCTTCAGGTACGTAGATTGCCCATCCTGGCCATGGACTATGAGGCCACTGATGAAGGGCTATAAATAAAATGTTGACATTTCTTCAAATTCACTGACTTTTTTTCAAAGAATCTATGAACCAGGATGTTGTTTTTTTATATTTTAACTAAATCAAAAAACATTTGTCTCGTTAAAACTAGTATGTAGTACACTAGAGAACATGCTAAAGCTTTAATATATTATTATTTATTAGATAAGAAGTTTAAAAGTACTCAAATAACTTTATGATTTTAAATTGAGAACCATAACACTTAAATCTATTTGTTAAGTATTTCATTAAAATGTTACAACACGGTAACAAGTTGAACCATCTTAATATAATATCTCCAAGAAACCGGATATGGAATATATTATATGTGTATGCGCATTGCCATAATAATCAAGGATTTTATTGTTCACATTTCCCACTTCGATTTAGATTCAGACGAGTGAAGGCTATGTAGTGGAATCGTAACCGTAGGTCTAAGATTGAAATACTCGACGACTTAATAATAAGCCTGGCGGTTAATTGTCAGTGGTTTTATAGACCATGGAATGTTTTATACTGTTAGGCTTAAAACTATATTGCGTCTCTTGCTCGTTTTATATCCCACTCTCCGCTGTCTCTTAACGTTGTTTGAGAGATAATGTTGAGAAAAATCTGTAAGATAGCGTTTGTGTCGCTGAGGATAAGGTGAAAGTGAATGCTAACAGCCCATTTCGTGGAGAACCAGAAACCTATCATCATCAGCAGTGGAGTGGCTGTAAAGTCTTGGGCTAAGGTTTTGGATATGGAAGGGAGGGTGGGAGAGAGGGCGGATTAGCAGGTAGACAGTCTCATAGAGAAAGGAATAACATACATTTCTCTATGACAGTCTTCTCTGGCTATTATGAATGAAAACTGTAAATCAGTGGCCAAACTATTTTTATTATTATTATAACTATTATCACCAAGTATTACTACCTGCTCGGGTTATATGCACTTACACTAATATGTAATGGTAGGGTGATTGTGAGATGAAATGGAGGACCTACAGCTTAACGTGGGATCTGAACCATGGTGGAGGCCTGGAATTCCACACATTCCCAAGTTGTGATTAATACACGTCTTGTCAGAGGTGAAGGAAGGGTTTGGCAATCAGATAAATCTGTGCCGGGACTGAGGATTGAACCCCGGACCCCCGGGACTTAACTAAACCGTCGGTTCATTTTTAAAGTTAACCCGTGTATATATACATTCAACGGTTAACCTTAACTTGATTTAAACAATAAGCTCATTTAGTTTATTTTAACAATGAATGGTTGTCAGGGTTCAAATCCCGAATGCATCTTTCTAAATTGTTTCTCTTTGTCCCTCCACAAAAATGTGAGTACACTACCTCTGTTTTAGATATTTCTCATTATTAACACACTAGTGTAATAAATAAAAATATTAATACTAATTACACTGAGTGTGCTATATACAGATATACCGAACTGATAGTTTAAGTATTTAAAGCATTATCTATACATGATGTCGAATATGAGTATTTGTTAATTATGGTTATAGCCTCATATACATATTATTTAAATTATAAAATTACATCTGGACACGGGAATTGAACTTGGGACCTACAAACTATGTTTTGACAGTTGTTATAAAATTAGTTCGTTACGTTTGAACAAAGGGGAGAAAATAAATTTTAAAAACATTTGACGAGAAAGGACATAAAATGATATTATGTTTGTGGAATGAGAAAGGGCGTGGTGAAATATTTATGTAGACATTCTGTGCACAAACTTATGAAAACCTCATATCCCTAGTTTTAGCCCAATTGGTAAAATAGTGTCATCTCTAGTCAGTGCTACTGACTAAAAAAAAATTTTAAACGCTTTTTCGGATTTAGGGGGTCAAGAAACGTCGACGTCCATCAAAATATCGAATTTGATTTTTTTGATAGCTACTATTTTTTTTCACAACCAGAGAGGTGTAAGATGGTAAAAAGTAACATTATATATTAACTAGTTGGTCGTTGCAGCAATGGCTGCAAATTATTGCACTGAAATGTATTTTAAAAGTTTTATTGGGAAACAATCTATATAATAAACCCTCACTCACTTTTAGTTAAAAGTTTACTCGTCAAAGGCTATCAACTCTACTAAGATATTTTGTTGTCGGTGTTTAATATGAATAAAAACGTATATTTTCCCCCTTCACATCTCTATGAGAACTTTAAAATGACCCCTCTCCCAGATCTCTATCTATTCGTTGCACCAAGCCACTCAAGGAACGATTGAGCTGGTATTATTTTTAAACAAAGAAAAATATTTTATTTACCAATATACAGCTCTACATAAATCATATTTTCCATGGTGATGTAATCAATATTATTGATTTAAATTTCAGTTAACGATAACATTCCAATAAAAATAAATATTTCCCCAGTTTAGGCATTTTAATTTAGATGTGTTATGGCCAGCATCCAAAGAGAAAATTGTGATGCGTTCGGATCAACAATCAATGAAGATTGAGTTATTATTTTTTAGCCAAGACGATATAGTTTATTTAGATATTTACAGCCACTCATCAAATAACGGTGTCCCTGATGATTAAACCAAGAATAATAAACTGAAAATTATCTGTGAAAATCGAGTTTTCGTGGAAACAATTCTATTTTTCCCGACATCCAGGACTCCTAACCGTTAAAATGAGTGGTAGTTTGTCAAAATATGATCATTCATATTCTCATAATTTCTATTCCTGGAAACGGGCTTATCAAATTATATATAAGATGAAAGATATATTAATCTACAAATTTTATCTCATGGCCAATATCACTAAAAAGTAATCTATCTTTATTAATTTAACATAATGCACAATTGGGAATGCATAGTAACTCAAATATAGGCAGGCTTTCACCTCACGCTGTATTCTTTGTCCAAGGTCATTCTTTAAAATATTTTCTAAAAATGTTTGCTAAACAATTAATAAGTGGTTTACAGTGTCTTGGTCAAACATTTATGCGGCCCGCAGCTAAATAAAAGTTAGTGACTTCTGCTTAATAAATTATATCCAAGAAACAATTTTAAATAATAATAATAATACTTATTATTATTAGGTAGTAAGACTCGATGCTAATTATTGTTATTATTATTATTATTATTATTAGAACTGCGTCTTACTACTCGTTCGGGCTATACGCACCGTTTAAAATTAATAAAAATTGCTCAAACGGCAGCATAAAGCTACCACGGATCAACAATGGAGCGTGTTTCAGATTGTTATTAAATGGCCGACGATTTTACACATCTATTACTAAATATCCCTTAAATATGAGCGATAAATAACCCTAGCACAGTATTAGCCTTAGATAGCTCAGTGGTAAGATATTGACGTACTAAGTTGGAAGTTCCGGATGTAGTTCCATGTTTCAAAAGAATTTTCATAAAAGTTATTTATTTAAATTCAATAATATAATATAGGTTTGAATTCATTTCACCAACTTATTAGCGGTTTGGGCTTTCCAAATTTTTTCGTAAAAGCGTTTCATTGCCTTGGAATGCTTATTACTTTTGCTCTTTACATCTCTTCTGCCATCTTTAAACTTTTGTGGGGCCATTTTTTTAAATAATAAAAATGTTATTTCCACTATTGTTACACTTCACACATCCCTAAAGACACTAAATGAAATTACACTCACCCACACTGAAAAAAATCCTTTCAACAATCGTCGCAATTGCTACACTGACCTGAAAGCGGTGGAGAGCCAAGTAACAATCCCTAAAGAGAGATGATTATGGGTCAGGGCGATAAACTTTACAAACATGCCAAAACAAATAGTGAAATATTTATGGTTTCAAGGACAAACAGCTAGTGACTTGGAGTGAGAAGGGATTAGATGTCTGCTATGCTCTGACCAGGCCGTTCTGTTTTGGCTATTGCGGGGTTGTATCAGATATGTTTTCAAAATTCGGGGGCAAAATATGTAGCACCTCAGATCGTATCAGTTTTCATGAGTTTCAGATTGAATATTATTGTGAATGAAGAACCATTATAAAGTTAGAAGAAGTCGGCATTAATTGATTTATTTCCCCATTAAAATAATATCTATTTCAATTAATAAACCTTCTCAAGTACTTCTAACATTCCGAATATGAGATTTTTGCATCATTTGTTTTTGCTAAAAATTGTTGCATTAGATGACAAAATTTCAAACTTTGAGTAAACACTGTGCTTATAATATACATTTAGTCTCTATTTAATACACTGATCCAAATTTGGTTTAAGAAGACCTACTAATATATATACATATATATATATATATATAATTATTATATTATCAATTTTATATATATATAATTATTATATTATTAATTTTGGGCCATACACCCTTAAGACAACCGTCCACTTAAATGTAAATATGTATTATGGGATTGTTTGTTTTGAAGTTTCAAATTCACAAGAACTATCCTCAATTATCTTAGAATGTGCTGTAGTGACCCTGTTAAATAAAAGATTTATTTATTTGAAGAGAGCTAGATCTATTTTTAGAGCCATTTACTTTGATCATAACTTAGCCATTCCACGTGAAACATGATATTTACCCTTCGTCTACATTTTGGAATGAACCATAATAAAGTCTAACAATAACATTATTTCGAAATATGTTCGTGGGTTTAAAACCCAGTTGGGGTCAACTAATTTTTCTTGAACTATAAAAATCCGTAACATTTCATCCCTCGGAGGGAAAGTAAAGTCGTAGGTCCCATGTCAATTGTGGCATGTAAAATATACCCCTAGTAGGTATGTGAAAATACCTTTCTCGGTAAAATTGGTATGCTCTTTTGCTATCATTCAAAGAAATTCTCTTGTTCTGATATAATCAGTATGTTCAGAAAGTGCACGTTAAATACCTTAAATAGATAAAGTAAAACTATTTTGAAATTGAAAAACCACTTCTTAAGTAACTTTGGCTTTCTGGACTCCTGTGATTCATCTCAGCATTCGCAGCAACCTCATGGTAAGTGTTCCATCAAAGTTAAATGGGATTCCTATAAATAGGAGGCTTAGAAATATATTTTCTATTTGTATACGGATTTGTCCTATCTGATTAATAATTATCTAGGTGTGTATTATTATACGTATTATCATAGTAAATTCAGGTTGTGTGGCCTAAGTATAAATAATTTGTAAATTTATCAAATTCAAGTGAAGAAGATAAATTTGAGAGGGATTGAATCCGCATTTGCGTGAAGGTATTGGTGGAAACAATATATGGGAAACCTTCTAAGTTCACTCCACACCAGTGGAAAAATATAGAAGACATTTACGCCTGGGTTCACGTGTCCACTGATACGGTTTGGATTTTTTCCCCTTCATTGGATTAACTTCTACTTTTGAAATGTGATGCTCAGCTCGTCATTCAAAGCCATATAATAGTATCATAATATATAATTTTAAATGACCGGATCAATTTGCACGTAGCTGTACACTAAAGGAATAAGAAAGTGGGTGAGTATTTTTTATTATTTCTCTTGCATCTAGAAGGAGCTAAACAACCAGATACCAATCTTTTTTTCTTCCAAGTCATACCTCGGTTCGAATAAGAAACCCGACACTTAGAGAAACATTTACCGATCTATCTCATGATCTGCGCTTGCCTCAGTAATTTTCATAGAGATTAAGTTTTTGAAGAGCTCGTTTATTTACTGGGGATATTATTTCCATTTGATTTATTTACTAGCAATATACGTGTTTTAATTAAGTTATTGGGGTAGGGAGGAAAAAGGCAGATTCTATAGAAGATTTAACAGCATTTGTGTAAAGGGAAAGTGGGAATATTTTTAAAATTTATATTTAGTTTACCCTGGTGGTATTTAAACCCCGACTTCACCATCAGTGGAAAACTTGACTATATGATTATAATACCTAGCGCGTGTATCTACCGTAGCTGGTATTGTGGCTACTAAATGTGTATTTTATAAATACATGATGAGAACACAAGTTAATCTAGGAAATCATGTCCACACAGCAAACAAAACTCCTAAATATCTTAAGATTGGATAGTGGGATGAGCTTATCTTTAATTAATATATATTATGTTCATGAGAATTATCCTGAATCAAACCAAGCTCCCCTAAATTCTTTGTCAACCACCTTTGCAAACAAGCCACAAGTAACTCAACTCGTGTGGCTTTCGATTAATAGATTAGTTAGATCACATATTTACATTATTTTTAATCAGTGCTATTTTTAACACTTTGAAACTCAGATGTAGTGAACACTGAATCCCGAATAATTCCTACCTCAACATTTTTTTACACAACTTGGAGATCATTTCAACCCAATCAAGAATCAAACCAAAGGCTCTCAGAATCAGAGGTTGTTCTAGCAACGTTTGAAACTCTGTTTACTTCGATCATATAGAACATGTTTGAGACCCATCGAGACTTCATAATTATATTTCACTTTTAAACAAATATATCGTTGATTCCTATTCATTTAGTCACAAACAAACTCTTCAAGAGGCCATATGACAGCTGACTAGTCGATAAATTAGTTACAATATTACATTAAACCTGAAGTCTTTCGATATGTGGTTTCCTGTATACTTTTCTGGACAACAGCGAAATTGATATGATTTTAAGATGTTCTTTCTCTCATTATTTTCTCTGATTATTTTTTAACTTTGTTGTATGGTATTAAATTCGTTAAAACGGGTTCACTGTTCTTCATTCCACTGGGTTTTTTTTAATAGTAGAATACAGAAAACCCCACTACGATGTCTGGTTTGAGCTGAATTACCTACCTAAGCTAGTTGTTATCCGTGGTGTGAGAAGGGCTCTTAACGTTCTTTTTCAATTCAGGTATTTTTGAACTTTATAATATAATTCTAAAGACACTAGTTAAAATATCAAGGAGGTTAAAATTTGATTTTGGTATACACTATTTGTGCAAGTTGTGTATTTGATTGTTTTAAAAATGTAACCCACACCAGTGAATGGGTGGTCAAAAACTTCAGTGACGTATAGTTTTGATACATGTGGAGGTCAGGTTTGCCATCCCGTCTCTGTACACTGAAACAATGTATACGTCTACCTCCATACAAATTAGGATAAATTTAATTTAAATTCTCCCTTATCGTCCCTTAGCTATAATAATATAAATGTTTAGATATCCTGGAAGGTTAATAAGACATACAGCTTAGAATAAAAAAGAATATACACATGGAAATAATTTCTCGAGAAAATGTGAGTGTTTTAATCTATGAAAATACATATTACTCTGAAACACCTATCATTGTAAAGTAAGAATAGTTTTTGGTCACTTAATAAAAAGTATTTAAAGACTATCTATTCGTTGAATAGTAATCTAATCCAACCCGATTATTTTGTGATTTTTTTCCACCTATGATAACTTATTTTATCCCCTTCCCCATTTTCATGTCGCTCTTTGTAAATAATTACCTGTGCCGTGACATTGATTTGATTAATGAGTGCGGAAGATTGACCTAGTTGAGTGGGCGGGGCGTTGCGTATTTCATCCTAGTGCTAGACGAACCACAAACTTGCTCACGGGGGAAACACACACAAAAAGAGTTATATCCAAACTCAACGCTCATCAATAACTATCGTTTTATTTTATGAATATAAAACTAATTCAAGGTCAGCCTTATCTTGTTCAAATTCCCTCCGAAAATCGAATTATTTATACTAACCTTTGGTCCATAATCTCTTTAGTAATAATAAATTAAATTAAACAAAAATATAATATTATTCGCAAAACTTTTGGAGTTGAGGCATTCTTTGGATGGTGAAAACACGTCTGTCTGCACGAGCACATAGTGATTACGTGATTTTTTGAGCTTGTTTTTTAATACGTGTTGTGAATGTCGTATAATACGTACCCCGCGTGAATAATATATTGAACACTTAACACAAGGGCTATTAACGACTTAATAAAAGTAAGGTGTATGTATGAGAAGGCCAGTTTAGAAACTTCATTTTTGTTATATTAATAGTTGATAGTCCCGCATCGATGGTCGCATAGTATAAGGCATTAATTTTGAAAATAAACTGAATTTTTGGTGACAGTAAAGTTGGGTTTCGAATCATGGTCATGCATACTGAGGCTGGGTTTTCCTAAATATATTTTCACTCTCCCTCCACACAAAAGAAAGTCTATATTCTCTGAATCTCTTGAAAATCCTTACTCTGTTCATGTAAATATGCGTGTATCCCGGACGGGTAATAATATCCAATGTATAAATAAAATTAAATTAGGTATAGACTAAGTGCAGGTTTAAAAAAAATTCAAATAGTTTCAAAATAAATTAGTCCTATATGTCAATCATACAGCATACTCCACATTCATACTTACTTTATCGCTATCTTACATATAGAGAAAGTATTGTAATTGTCAAAAAATCTCACTCAATATTTTGATGAATTTTGACGTTTCATGACCCTCCGAATCCAAAAAAGTGGTTTTTGAATTTCCGTCTGTCTATACCTCCAACTAGAGCCTAAACTATTTTACCGATCAGGCTAAAACATGGAATCTAGGGTTTTCATAGGATTTCCCCGAGGGGTTTTTGGAATTGGATAGCTTACCCTAAAATTAAGGGTAGTTCACTGAAGGGCAAAAAGAGAAAAAGTCAATTTTCTCAAAATCGGCTTTAACGAATTTGATTAAATTTAATTTCTAAATATTTATAAATATTCTAAACAAAATGGCTTCCCTCAATATTCCGGCAAAATGATTTTAAAGACTCCGGTCTGATGCATAAATTAACTATTTTTTTATAATATCTCCTAAACTATTTGAGATATAAAATTACTTATCGTTAGAAATATGTATGTCTATTTATAATACAAATATTTTATAAGAGACATATTTTTATAAAACCAATAACTTTCAAGCTATACGCAAACATATATATTTTTTAACTTTTCGAACGAAAAAGGTGAGGTATTGCGACCGTAAAAAAAAATCTAACCAGAAATGTTGATGTATGTCGACGTCTCATGAAACCTAAAAACCCTAAAAAGTAGTCTTTGCATTGCCGTCTGCCTGTGAGTTTGTTTAAATTTAAAATTAAGTGTAGTTTAATAAAGGGCGAAAAGATAAAAAAAAATCGATTTTATCAAAATCGACTTTAACAATTTTGATTAAAACTCGTATCTAGTCGTTGATTAAGATTATAAATAAACTGGCTATTTTCATTTTACCATGAAAATGAATTTTAGGGTACTTTACAGAAGCAGAAACTTATAGTATATCTCTGCAACTATTTGAGATACTAAATAGCTTTTCATTGAAAAATTGTAGTACTATTAAATATAAAAAACTTTTATATGAAATATATTTTTATAAATCCAACAGTTTCTGAGATATTGGCAAATATATTAATACAATGTTGTGAGCTTTAGCTGTTAAGACATACTACTTAAGTTTTAACTCAATGATTTTCCAATGCCATAGAGTAATTAAATATAAGTAATTCTCTCAAAAAGTTTGTTTTTCCTTAAACCACTTAGGAGAAATGTTTGTATAACAAAGTTTTGAGTTTTGGGTAAATATCTCCATTTTTAAACAATAGCGCGAGAAAGTCCGTGCGGAGTTTCAGACCATTTAATTTTTATGTTTTAATTTTATCCGATGCCACCAGGATTTGTCGGCTGGACATTCCTGGTCTTCTACTGGCGGTGGCGGATATGTAACCAACCTCTGCGGTTGGGACAACATGATGGTTCCACATTGCCCCCGATGGGATGATGATAATTATGAGACGCCATTATAAGTCTTAAATCTAGCTTAAGCTTAATTAACCATACTATGCCAACCATAGAAGCGGTTCAACCAGGAATCGAACACGGGAAATCTATCTTAGAAGCCAGGACCACAGGAAAGACTATTCCAAGAGGTTGGCCCTCCAACTTAATATTATGAATTATACTTGGCTATGGGTACGGGAGCAACCTGGATAGCATGTAAAAACGTACTAGCGTACTAAAACAACATTTCCGGTTCAAGGTGTACAATATATTTTATATCAAGCACTACGTCTTATTATCTGTTTGGGCTATGTTCCCATGTAATAATTACTCTTATATGTTAGGGGTGAGGAAAGTTTAATTTAAATTAAATGTACCCACATTTTAGTGGGAAGAGAGAGTGGAAAAAATTATTTAGGAAAAAATCATTCGTAGTACACCCAGCAGGGATCTAAGCTCAATCTCCCCATCAACGGCACTCTATTTTATTTCAAGAGTGATGCCTTAGACTATGTGGGCACCAAATGGGTAATATATTATATTATTAGAAATGGAAAAGACTAAATATATGTGTTGTAAATTCATTTAATGTGATGTACAATCATGTTCGTTAGAGGAAATAAATATGTGCAATTTAATGTTTAATCTTATTCTCAAATATTTTTTTATTACAAACCCACTTAATTCTAGAGAAACACAACACCCAAACCATCCGCTATTAATCCATCACTGCAAAATAGTAAGCTCCAATTCCCCCAATTTTAAATGTCTAGGCCATTTCGGGAATAAACTTTGAGACCTATAGAGCAGTAGGCAGACACGCGAACGTCTGAGGTAAGTGTTGGACATATCCTATAAAACATGAATATTAATGGAACGACTTTGGCCCCTTCTATACTCCGTATCTGTAGGTTCGTGGTCCCTAGTATGTGGTTCTTGGTCCTTAGAAATTATATTCACATCCATAGTGTCCGTATCCTTAATCACGTGACCGTGCCAACCAATGAGATAGTCAGAAACGTCATCCAATAAAACTCTTCGATAGAAAATCGCTTACATCAAGTTGCGACCACCAAGCAGTCAACTGATTAATAAAGAAACTAAAATAACTGTTTTAATAAAACATATTTTATACACTTAAAACGTAAGATAGCTACAATCACAATAAATATGTTAATAACAGGACTTGAATTATCAAACTTATAATTAGCAACGGATCCTTCCTCTGATATTGGTGCTTTTATTTCTATGCGTGCAAAAATGTGATTGGTAGCCCGTATAAATTAGTACTTAGATAGTTCTGATTGACCAACGTCTGCGGCGTAATGACTTAACGGATCAAGGCTCTGTTTGCGGAGCAATCTGATAATGCCACATTGATTTCTTACGGACCATGGACAAAGGACTACGGACCTACAAATACAGGGTTTACAGATGGGGTTTTATCCCTCGACGTAATAAGCATCTTCGAATTTAATTACAATACTTGTAATAATTTTTCCTATTGTTTAACCAATTAAATGAAAATATGAACGAATGAACTAGTTTAAACCCGCCTCGGTGGCGTAGTTGGCTAACGCGCTTGTCGTGTTGAGCTCGACTGCTGAGGATGGGTAGATCAAGGTTCGAATCTTGGTCGGGTGAACTGGGGGTTGTTTTTCCTAAATGGTTTTACATTCTCCCTCTACGCAAATGCGGGTTCACTCCCTCTAATTCAACCTTTCCAATTCCTAATACATTAGAGTAATTAGTACTTAAAGCGTATAACCCGAACGGGTAGTAAGACGCGGTGCTAAATATTATTATACTAGTTTCTCGAGGCAATATAAATTGAATGTAAAAGAAACTTTAAAAAATAAAATGTGTCAAATAATAATTAGTGATTCACTTTCACTTATCTAGAGCTGCAGTTTTGAGTTATAAATAAACTGAGAAATACATGGTGGTTGGGGGGGGGGGGGTACTCTATTATTACGACGTATAGCCACTGCGCAAAATATGCAAAAGAGCCCAGTGCGCCAGACAACTTTTAAACGTGGAAAGCTGTTGATCAAGATAACATCTGTTACTAACCCATCTGCCCGAGGCACTATTGGTCCTCAACTAATTTTCTCACTTTCGAAGGCGGAATGTTAACGAAAGGAGTAGGAGTTTAAAGATAGGCTTTTATGAGACATTTGAATGCAAGGAAGAGGGGGTGTTTGGTGACAGATTTTATACAAATATATCTCACAGGTTGGTGACACAAAAGGAGAGAAAAGAGATTTTTTTTTCAATAGGGACATTTAAATGTCCAAGGGATCGTTTATAAAGTGTTGGGATTTTTTTTTGACTCAGTTAAATGTAATAATTATTTTATTATCTAATATACATTTTTTAAATCTTCTTATTTAACATGTCGTGCTATAAAATAAATTAAAACATGGAAAAACAAATATTTGGAATTTGTTGTCGCGACACAATTAAACTATAGTGAATGCTTGATGATTAATATACTGGTACGCATCAAACGTAGGATCAGGGGTAGGCTAATATATCCTCCATAGAATTAATATTGCATATTATAATTATTACTATCCTTAATACCCACCTCGGTGACGTAGTTTGCTAACGCACTAATTTCGTGTTGAGATAGACTGCCAAGGACAGGGAGATCGAGATTTGAATCCCACTCGGGTGGGCTGAGGTGGTTTTCCCTAAATGGTTTTTCACTCGCCCTCGCCACAAATTCGGTTTCACTTCTTCTATATTATACCTTCCGAATTCCTAACGCATTAACTTAATTAGTACTTAGGCGTATAGCCCTAATGGGTAGTAAGACGTGGTGCTAAGTATTATTGTTATTACTATTATTACTATACTATCCTTAACCGCGTCTATGGGTAGTAGGATATAGGCACCAATCTCATCTGGTCAAGTTTGCATGTTAAGAAGCTCAGGGTTAAAGTCCCGGCTAAGTATACTAAGGTATGTATTTTCTAAATGGTTTCACACCCTTCCTCTACTCAGATATGAGTACATTTCCTTCAAATTCCAACTTCCTCCTACCTATCCCACTAGTGTGAATATACCAATGGCCTCGGCGGCTTCTTCGACCGGGTCCAAGCCTCCCATTAAGTTATTTATCTTATTTTCCTATGTTTCTTGTTTCTTTCCACTGTTTCCGCTCCGTCCCTCTCTCCTTTGTACTTTGTGTATATTTTAAGGTCCTGGCGACCCTTCATGTGCTACCGGGTGGTTTTTTTATATAATTTTCCCACCCCTTACCTACAGAGAGCATCTTTCAGCCCGCCAGGGCGCCATTGTATATCTATGTGAATTATGTTATATGTTCAATGTCGTGTGTGTTGTCGAGAGCCCCTCGGGGCTGGTGTCAACTGTTTGTTCCTATATGTTTCTCGTGTTTTTATCCGTGTTTATAGTTATATGTTTAAGTAAAAATAAATAAAACCTAACAAACAAACAAACCAATAGTCTAGGTTTGAAGTAAGACGTGATGCAGATAAAATAAGACTTGGTTTTGAACGTTTCGTATGAAATATTTATATCGTATATACATCAAATTAAATAACCCGATATCTTGCCTTTATTGAAATCTTACTCTAGGTCATATATCTTAGGCCAATTATTCACGCTTGAGTTTCAACATCCAGTATGTAAATGGCATATAAAAGCTACTTAACCTGAATATATTCGAATACATTATTATATTTGTATAGGTCTCTGTAAAGGCTAATTTAATATACAATGTATTAATATTTTATTTTGTAATAAAATATTCTGTCTTGAAGCCAAACCTTTGATGCTAGTAGAGGAGATAAAAAGAGGAGTAAGGTGTGTTTTAGGGTGTTTGACTCCGACTAGGAGGGCCAGGGATCTATCTCTGACTGGGTACATACGAGTGGATGCCTTACTTCATTTTTTTTGCCATCCTCACTTTGGGGAAATGCTGGAGAATTAAATAGAAATCCTCCCCTTTCATAATTTAATACGTAAATATTTAACCAATAACGTTGGCTTAGTATTTAAATAGCATGAAAGTTACGATTGATATACATCCTTGAATAAGTATACTAAAGATATATTTTCTCCCTAAGCACGGTTGAATACGTAACAGGAAGCTAGCCTTACCCATGGAGCTATTATTATTATTAATAATAATAATAATAATAACAACACCTGCTACGGTGGCCGCATGGTCTAAGGCGTCACTCTCGTGTTAGATTAGACTGCCGATGACAGGAAGATATGGGTTAAATTCCCGGTTTTATGTACCTAGGGGTTTTTCTCTAAACGGTTTTACACTTTCCCTCCACTCAAATGCGGGTAAACTTCTTCTAAATTTAACCTTCTTCATCCCTAACTCATTAATTTAATTAATTCATAGGCGTACCACGTACAACCTGAACAGGTAGTAAGACACTGTGCTAAGAAAACTGCTATTGATAAAATCAGCCCTTATTCGGTTTATTATCAGGACTTACACGTTCTATTAGGGCCTATTGGCTATAATTTAAGATAATAAACCAAAGAGAGTGCGTTTTAAAGAAATTAATCCACTTATGAAAAGTATTGTAGGCATACACCACGTTCTAGATTCATTCAATTCCGAGTGTGGATCGAACATAGGTCTCCCTAGATAAAAAGGAGGGAAGATATCTCACGTAGCGTGGTATAAAGAGTCAAGTTAGTAATAATATATATATATATATATATATTTCCCGTGACGTTTAGATAAAGGTCAAAATCTCAGTCTGGTGTAATAGGAATGGCTACTCAATCCCACTTGAAACAACTGACTAATAAATAATCATGGTTGGACACACATCCTTAGCATTCCTGGTAATTCTTAATAGTCAATATAATGAACATGATTAGTCTAATTAGCTGCTAGTTTGATTCCAACAGTTTGAGTAACTTCTCAGGACTTCCAAACAGAAGGATCTTAATTATTTTCGAGTTGATATTTTAAATTAAAAATTATTTGCTTAATGGATATCATTGTTATTGATATATATTAAGAAGCTCACAAAGACTGTGGAAGGTTTTTTTATCAAGTTGTATTTAGGTAAAAAATAACTAGTGCCTTTTAAATTATGTCTAGTTCCTACCCGGAACGCTATGTTTCAATATTCAATAACGAAAGGGATGGCTTATTTTCAACTTAAGTTAAACATTTTCTATATAATATAAAATATTGTCGCATAAAGATATTGTAACGTGGGGCGCACGTGACCTGGGAGGGTCACAGGCCGTTCACACGTGAACGCGTGAACCACGAGTTCTTTTAGGGATAGTGGGGTACTCTGCCGACCAAACACGAATGAAAATGCCCACGGAATATTCAAGGTTTTAATTATTAAAATTATCTCTACGTACACACACCGATTAACTGTATATCTAAATTAACTATAACTAAACAAGTAATAAAATTTAAAAAAAGCCTTAAACAAGTCTGTAACTTAATAAACTAATAGAGCACACAGATGTGTAAGTAAATTGGATAAACAAATTAACTATTATAAAACACCTAATAACTATTCAAATATTTAAAAGACAGTCACAAAAATGTTCATTAACACAGTAGTCTACAAGAATAACAAAAGTCACTTGTCTCACGCACGATACACGGCGATGACCCGCAATACACAAACACCGGACTCGCTGGTCCACTCCCGTGACGTACACACTACCCCGGCACGCGCCACACGAACACTGGGAACTCCCGGACTCATCA
>CABFOW010000154.1:185381-198564 GCA_902141385.1 Timema californicum
CTGCCTACCCGCTAGACAAGGAGGGAGACAGAGAGAACAAGGAGCGCAGCCACAAGGGCCAACAACGAGAACACGCTGGTCCCGCTGTTAGACTCTAATCTTGTTACAATATTCTTATTTACCTATTGATTTTTGCCCGTTTGGATTAAGTCAGATTAATATTGTGTTGAAAGCTTCGTTAAGTAAATAAATAAATTGTTCACACATTAAACTTATATCTAAACCAGGCCTTGAATATTTACGCAAAATAAAGTGATTTCTTAATAATGTAGAGAATTCACCTTTTGACGAAATACGGAGAAGTTGTTTCTTAGTCGTGTATAGAATGTTCCCCTTTACCAAATAAAGAAAAGAGAGCTGTTTCTTAATCATGCATTGAAGTCACCCCTTGACCAAAAAAATAAAATAAAGTGGTTGTTTTATAGAGTATAGAAGTCACCCCTTTATAAATTACAATGAAGAAAGTTATTATTTAATCTTGTATAGAAATTACTCCTTATCAAACTACAATACATCTCTTTTTTTTCTGTTTATTCTCTGCCTCGCCAAGTAAATGGATTCATAGTAATATCACATTCACAAAGGCCCGCATAGTATAAAACGAAATTGTGATAAACTTTTATTGAGCAAGGTTATATTTGGCGGGGAGGTTGAGCTGGACGGAATTTCTGGTGGAGACTATTTGCATGGGATTTATCTGGCCGCCCACAACTAGTTGGATAAAGATGTAAATTAAAAATAATAGATAATTTCTTAATTAACTATTGAATGCGTATAACCCGAACGGGTAGTAAGACGCGGTGCTAATAATAAACTATTGAAGTCTCATCATCACTAAAAATCAGATTACTTGAAAAGCTTGACATACCGAATGAAAGGCTTGGATTTGAATTCCTTTTCCACCCTAGTGATTTTCCTTACTCTTTCCAGACTATCACTAACTCCTTTTTTACTAATTAGACTTCATATTTAACCCCACTAGAGAGATTCGCTAGTAACCCTTGTCTTTAAAACTTCTTATACATAAATTGTTGGTTTATTAATCCTGTAGTAAGGTAATTATTTATTTTCAAATAAAATTAGAGATATAGCTTGGTCCACAATCGTGTTTTGAAATTGTTCTTTCCCTCATTTATGAAATGCGTTGCTGTTTCAGGAAATAGGGGAATATCTGAAGGAAATATGTACTGATAGATGGGAACGCACACCAGTAGCCATGTGGTTAAAGACGTCAATCTCGTCTTGTTTGTCTTTCCAATGACGGTGAGTAGTCGGGTTTTGAATATTCTCAAGATGTATTTAAGTGGTTCTTGTAGTTAGGGCTTGCTCTACAGTCTATCTTATTAATTTAAATCTGTAGTTAGCCTGGACGGGTATTAATACATGTTGTATTAAAGTGTGACAGCAGAGAAGTTAGTCGACAACAAAGAAGTTAGTCGACAGCAGAAAAGTTAGTCGACAACAAAGAAGTTAGTCGACAGCAGAGAAATTAGTCGACAGCAGAGAAGTTAGTCGACAGCAGAAAAATCAGTCAAATACGACCTCAAGTTTTATAATTATTTATAAAAGTGAGTAAGGCGATCGCCTACCACAACACTTAGACTCATTGCAGAATTCCAAAAAATCGCATTATTTAATAAAAGTTATTTTGTGTTTACGTTTTTAGCACTACGCCTTACTACGTGTTAGGATACTAACTGCACTAATGTTCTATGAATTATGAAGGTTTAATTTATATGATGTACACACACAATTTCATGGAGGGAGGGTCTAAAACCATTTAGGAAGAACCACCCTCAGTGCACTCGACCGGGATCGAACACCAATCTCTCCATCTTACACAGTCTAATCCAACAGGAGAGTAGCACGTTAGACGATGTGGCCACAGAAGCGGGTAATAAAAGTTTTGTTATTTAAAAATATAACTCACGCTGAAATTGAGATGAAATATATCAATTATATATTTGTTAACGACGTTTCACGCGAGATTTCGCCGTAAATAATGTCAAAGTAAATGGTCAGAAACATAAATATAGCCTTACTCAAGCAAACTAATTATTTTTTAATAGTTTCACAATAGAAAATGCTAAGATAATTCCCAATGAGTTATTATTCTTAAAGTTTAAGAACTATTACTGCCATAAGAAAATACTGACGTGTGAGAGAATACGTTCCTTTTAAGTAGGCGGTGGCCTCTAAATATACTATTACAATTCAAAAGCAAATTCCTCTCAACCCACGGTCGTCGTTAATATTTTACGATATAGACCACTTTTGTATCGCAGAGGTCAAATAGCGACTGAAATGGGATGAGTGTGTTGGAATTATTAATTCGTTGATTTTTGCCACAAGACCAGAGAGCGTCTTCATTATAATTAGCGATAATTACACAGAGATAACATTGCGTGGACTTAAGAGGTTTCTTCCTGTCCTTTATTTTTTTTTCTTGACAAGTTTCATCTTCTCTTTAAGGTGGTAGGAAGTGGCTTGAATATTTTACTTTGTTTTATTTTACAAATCTTCAGTTTAAGGTGGAGCTAACCCTTATGTCAGGCATAAACGTGCTACGTTAAATTATTTAAAGTAATACAAAACATAATACTAATATTTAGCACCGCGTCTTACTACCCGTTCGGGTTATACGATTAAGTACTAACTACGTCAATGGGTTTATAATTGGTAAGGTTGAATAAAGAAGACGTGAACCCAAATTTTCGTGGAAGGAGAGTAGAAAACCATTTAGGAAAAACCACCCCCAGTTCACCCGTGCGAGATTCGAATCTCGATCTCCCCGTCTTCGGCAGTCCAGCTCAATACGGAATACAAAACATAAAAGGTGTTGTGTGTGTGTGTATATATATATATATATATATATATATATATCCTACATTTATTTTTATCGCTGCGTCATATTACTCGTTCGGGTTATACGCATATGTATTAATTATGCTAGTGGTTGTATAGATTAGGAAAGCTATAATTATAGGAAGTGTACCCGCATTTGCGTGGACGGAGAGTGGAAAATCATTTTGGAAAAACATCAGTACACCCATCCGGGATTCAAATCTTGATCTCCCTGTCATCAGCAGTCCAATCTAGTGAAAGGGTAGCGCGTTAGACCACGTGGCCACCGAAGAGGGTTGTAAATATATCTAAACAGGTTCTTGAATTGAATAAAACAATGTTTTAGAATCGGATAGCATATTTTACTACAGTAATATTTAAGAATCCCATACGGTTGGCTACAATTAAACAAATTAAGTCCTTTTTTATTTTCAAAATACCCATCCAAAAATAAAACAGCGTCACCTTGAATATACACGTAATAGCTATAATCTAGCATATAAGACAATGATGAGTGGATATAGATAATGACGAGGGAAGTGGGATTTATGGTACTTTTATTCAACCGCCGGTTTTTTATTGCTACTTATTAGGATTATTTCTTGTTCAGGCTATACATCTATATATGCTCATTATTCTTACATAGTACGGATGAGGAAGAAAGTATTTTAGAGGTAATCTATCCAAATTTGCGTGGAAAAAGAGTTTGGAGTAATTTAGGGAAAGCAACCCTCAGTAGACCTGACTGGGACTCGAGTCCCAATACACTGTCTCCATCAGGCTAGTTTAACACGGAAGTGACGCCTTAAGCCATTTGGCCACTGAAGCGGGTATCAATCCCAGTTGATAAGTAGACTAATCTAAAGCTAGTATGAAATTACTCGCTTTGCTCGTTGGAAGCTCCACCCTCAAACCCCCAATGAGTTTTCTTTGCAAGTGGATGTAAACTAATGTAATTCCAGAGCTGTTTTTTTTATAGTTCTTACTGTTTAGCCACAAGACACCTCCAAAGAAAGGTTCGCACAGACTTTAAAGTTGCTCCGATATTTTGAATTTTTTCGGGGGCTAAAAAATTGACATTTTTAACTCCTTGGAATTTTCCCGTCGGATAGAGGCTAGAATATATAAGTTTGCCCAATTTTAAATTTCTAACTCATCTGTAAATGGGTAAAAATTAATGTCAATGAGTGAGTCAGCCATATGGTTTTATAGTAGTATAATACTAACCATTTAACCTATATATTTAAACTCCTCGAGCTAAGCTTGATATTTGTTGTTAAGTCTTGCTTTGATAGGTTAATTTGGTTTGTGAATCATGTTAAAATATACACTTGTGTTTATAAAGTGCAAGGGAAGGTTCGTTGGTGGCTATGAGGCAATAAAGATTGGGGAGGAATGTACCGGTAAATTGTTCCCTGTCTCCTACTATCCATTTGAACATACGATTCTACGGTCAGTTTTACACTGAATGACTAGCTCGGTTGTTGCATGGTCTAAAGACTGGTATCCAATTGTTGCGTAGCAGCGTATCGTATCACCGTTGATTATCAGTGGAGACGGGAAATCGTTACAAAGTGGCGTGTCAATTGTGATACAAAGAAACACAACGGGCCCGATCGGTCATTTGTCGGTTTTTTGCCTTCACATCAAAGGAATGATGTGACACTAGGTTGAAACATATGTGTTCGGGCTACCATTTTACCGTGTTGCACGCTCATTCCTGTCGAGGACGCCCGGCGGTAACCTTGTGTAGAGATTTGGTTTTTGTTAGTGCATTTTTCTCCCGTTTATTGTTTTGATAGATATATTTTTGGCTCAATGAAGTAGAGTAAGGAGGAGATCATACGGTTTATAGAAATATACCGTTAAAGTTACTTAATTTCCTGATCATTTCAACAAAGTGCGAAAACAAGATGCGTGGGAGGACAGATGTGCTCATTGCTACATAATAACTAGAACTGAGCACTCAAGTTAGATATGTCCTTCATTTTAATATGGATACGTAGTAATGTTACGAAAAAATATCAGACAGTGTTGCACCGTATCGTATCACTAGATGATACGCAACGATGACACGATACGCGGATACGCATTAGTGGAATACCCGCCTTAACATGTATTTATCGTATTTTACTGAATAGCTGGTGATAGGAAGAATTTGGGTTAGGTATAATGAGAGTTATTTTTCCTTCAAGATTTATCATTCTTCCTCCAATCAGGTGTGGCTTTACTTCCCTAAAATTCTACTTTCCTCACACTTCCCACACTATAGTAGTTCATGTATGCTTACAGCCCAAACGAATACTAATAAGTGCTGAATAAAGGGAACTTTTGTTTATTAATTGACACTAAAGGGCAAGTTTGATATTTAATTTGAGGAAACAATTTACTGGTACAGTTTCATCGAACCTTTCTTGCCTTGGTAACTATAAGCCGTCGCTTAAAAGTACAAGATAAATATCCCAAATAAAAATACACAAACTAAATTTGGATACTACGCAATACTTACCCCTAGACCGCCAGGTCACCCTGGTGATAGGAGAATTTGGGTTAGGTATAATGAGAGTTATTTTCCCTTCAGGGTTTATCATTCTTCCAATCAGGTGTGGCTTTACTTCCCTAAAATTCTACTTTCCTCACACTTCCCACACTATAGTAGTTCATGTGTGCTTACAGCCCAAACGAATACTAATAAGTGCTGAAAAAAGGGAACTTTTGTTTATTAATTGACACTAAAGGGCAAGTTTGATATTTAATTTGAGGAAACAATTTATTGGTACAGTTTCATCGAACCTTTCTTGCCTTGGTAACTATAAGCCGCCGCTTTAAAGTACAAGATAAATATCCCAAATAAAAATACACAAACTAAATTTGGATACTACGCAATTTCAACAGTGTGATACTCAGATCAACATAAGATAGTTCCACCCTTAAAACACAATATTGATTACATAGAAGCCACATGTGGACCACAAATAAATGTGCAGTTCGACTCGTTTAGCTTATAACTTTTTATAAACATTCTGAACAAGCGGATTTATGTTATGAGTTGTTTTTATGGCACCTATCTCATGTGTTTGTATCAGGAGAGATGTCTTCACCGTAGCCACGAGTTAATACCTCCTTATTTCTTAAATGCAATCTCTTATGTGGTTTAGTGGTCAGAGTTCCTGACAAAAGATCTGGAGGTCTTGGGTTTGATCCCCCGCGCTTCCAGAGCTTTTTTCTTTTATTAAATAGTGGGTTCAGAACGGGGCCAACTCTACCATAGAGAAAAGTGAGGACAAATTGAGTATTCACTTGGAAAAAGTTGTGGTTCCAGTCTAAAATACTGAGATCAATGGCCGTAGGGTTCATTGTGCTGAACACGTGACACCCTATATCCACAAATGCTACCCCTATCTTCGCCAGCTTGCAGCGGCTGCTTGGTGAATATAGTTAGCTTGAGGAATGACACCATAGTGCTTTATTTTTTACATCCGATATTGACCCAAGCTCAACGCATTTTTTAAATAATTGCTTGATTGCACACAACCAATTTTGGAACATTATTTTTGCACGATACATAGACCCACCGTATTTGACCTAGTAATAACCTTAGTTACTTTTTTTATTATTATTATTATTATTATTATTATTATTATTATTATTAACACCGAGTCTTATTACCCGTTCAGTCTATACGCACTTACGCTAATGTGTAATGGTGGGTTGATTGTGCGGTGAAAAGGAGGACCTACAGTTTAACGTGGAATCCGAACCACGGTAAAGGCCTGGCATTCCCCACATTCACAAGTTGTGATTAATACATAGTCTTGTCAGAGGTGAAGGAAAGGTTTGGAAATCAGATAAATCTGTGCCGGGATCGAGGATTGAACACCGGACCCCGAGCACAGAAGTCTGACACCTTACCCCTAGACCGCAAGGTCACCGACCCTAGCTACTATTAGCAACATCCCAATTACAATAAGAGCTACTATTGAAACACCAGCTAAAAAAAGAAGAAGATGGGATCACGCTTCTAATTAAGTGGCATGGCCCTTCCACGAAGTATAATGCGAGAATTACTAGGAAAGCTCAGTCCGGAGTTGAAGTCATGAGATTTGAATAACAGGAACTAAATTTGAGAACTAGGAAAACTGTGTGGGGTTGAGGCCCATGAAAAATTCTCTAAAAAACTATGTCCTGGCTACTATAAAGTCTGCCCAGCCACTACTAGAACCCTGGCTACTATTAACAACTTAAATTTAACCCTAGCTTTAATTAGTTCCCCCGACTACTATTAGGTGGTGACCTTGCGGTCTGGGGGTAAGGTGTCGGACTTTTGTGTTGGGGTCCGGGGTTCAACCCTTGGTACCAGCACAGATTTATCTGATTACCAAACCCTTCCTTCACATCTGACAAGACGTGTATTAATCACAACATGTGAATGTGGGGAATGCCAGGCCTCCACCGTGGTTCGGATTCCACGTTAAACTGTAGGTCCTCCATTTCATCTCACAATCACACTACCATTACACATTAGCGTAAGTGCGTGTAACCCGACCGGGTAGTAAGACGCGGTGCTANGTGAATGTGGGGAATGCCAGGCCTCCACCGTGGTTCGGATTCCACGTTAAACTGTAGGTCCTTCATTTCATCACACAATCATCCTACCATTACACATTAGCGTAAGTACGTATAACCCGAACGGGTAGTAAGACGCGGTGCTAATAATAATAATAATAATAATATTAATATTAGGTCAAACATGAAATGTATTAATTTAAATTAGTTAAAAATGATACCTGGGCATGGAAATCGATTTAAAGTTGGGTTGAGAGAGAATAATATATTTGAGGGAAATGTTCCCGCATCTAAGAGTAGAAAGCGGTAGAAAACTATTTACATGATATTTATATAACTAAACCAGGCAAGATAGGTGGAGAGAGAATAATATATCTGAGGGAAATGTTCCCGCATCTAAGAGTAGAAAGTGGTAGAAAACTATTTGCATGATATTTATATAACTAAACCAGGCAAGGCCTAAAAGCCCCAATTTCCTTGTCTCCTTCGGCAAACCATACTGACCAGTTGGTACGTGTGCATATTTAACTTTGATACTTTGTAAATTTTATTATAAACATTGTTTAAATTAAAAACATTTATCATTTGAAATTTTGCAGAGTGAAGAAAATAGAAGGTGGGGAGGTTTGCTGGTCTACTACATCATCGGGAACTGTAACCATCGTGATACCAAGAAAAGTCACGGAAGCAAGTTTGTTCGCGGACCCACTGAACTCTAGTGGACGAAATCGGCGACGGGTTCTCTTTATTCATTTTGTCTTGACGGTCCATGCCGTCGCATCATTCCGCAGTGGGGGAGGGTACAAGAGAGAGGGGGAAAGGGGGGCGCGGAGAAACGTAGTCCTCGTCACGGTACGTCGAGTACATTCTGTGGTATGGATATAGTACACTAAGGACGTTTTTCTCTCTTTTTTTATCTATTTTTTATTAGCTTGATTTTCATCTGGTNAAAAAATTTAAAAATAAAGGTCATGTGGTTGTCGAGCAGAGTAATAAAAAAATAGGAGAAAGGAGGAATTTAAAACATTGATTAAATCTTATATACATTTTTATGTACACATATTTTTAGTGTCTACTTTCTATTTTGCATAATCATTTCCACTGGAATGTCTTTTTTTTCCCTAAATAACTATTTAATAAAAAGTGTGTATTTTGTGTTAGGTTCGAAGTAAGATACCTCGTGTTTAATATTACTTTAGCTACCTAGGCGTATTAGTCAAATAATAAAAAAAATTCCGCAGATTTTATGGTTTTATTAACTATTAGAAAAATAATTTTTAACAGTAAATAAAATAATGAATGTGATTTATTTTGTTAGTGTGAAAGTACTACGTAGTTTTGAAGTTTTCCCTTGATTATTTTTAATTCAACAAACAAATGCTTTCAAAGGAAATCAATGTTTAATACATTTTTGAAGTTTTATAAATAATAGCTTGCTAGTAAAATATATTGTATTGGTTGTAGCAATTGACTCTATATAATAAAAACACATTGAGCTTAGAAAATTATATTAATTGATCTTGGCTGTTATTATTACAGAACACACACACATATATATACACTAATTTCTATCATAAATTATGTATTCAATTGCACCACTATCCATCCTTATCATCTGCATTTAAATAAACTAATGTTAGAGATGAAGACGTTAGAATTTATAAAAAAATGTACACTCAAATATTTGAAAGGTGCGTGGGAAACCATTTAGAAATAAACCACCTAAAATTTAGCCTGCTGAGATTTGAGCCCTAGTCTTCCTTATCAGCGGCAATCCAGACCATTGTTAGGATGATGGCCTAGACCATGCGACCACCGATGATGGTTGGTGAGTTATTAAAATATCACATTACCAGATAAATCATTATTGACTACTTAATCGTTTGATAAAAAAAATGTCTTAAACAGAAGTTAACAAAATATCTTGGTGAAGGTTTCAATTAAGTTTATAACCTATTCTGGTTACGATTTCTTAAGCAAATAATTCAAACCACTTTTTTTAGAATACTACCATAGTAGACTCGTGACTTGTTCCGTGGAATGATGGCCAGCATTATAAAATATTAGATATATTTAGATTACACTAACTAGGCATCAACTTCTTATGATTGATAGTCAATTATAATAGAATGTTTGTCTGCATCTTCACTAAGATAAAACACAATATTATAAGAAATAGACCTACAGCGACGTGCAATTATCTTTCTTAAAAAAAGTTGGAAGCAAGCGCCGTAAATAACGAAGCAAATAACCGCATCAAACATTTTCGACCCATCCTTGATGCCCAACAGTTAAAAGAGGCTAACCAGAGTTGCAGGAGACCGTTGTATGATAATGGGAATGGGATTAGGAACACTTTGGTTATACTGTGATTTGACAGATTTTACAGACAGTAACTCGCCTCAGTGGTGTAGTTAGCTAACGCACTGGTTTCATGTTGAGCTAGACTACTGAGGACGGGGAGATCGAGGTTCGAATTTCGATTGGGTGAACTAAGGGTGGTTTTTCCTAAATGGTTTTACACTTTCTCTTTCCATGCAAATGCGGGATCACTTCCTCTACATTCAACCTTCCCAATTCTCAGCCCAATAGCGTATTTAAGCGTACAACTCGAATGGGCAGTAAGACGTGGTGCTAAATAAATACATAAATAACAGTCAATACAAATTTTGATGATAGTATTGTGTGTTAATGTTTCTGTATTTTGTTTATTTTTACCTTTTAATATAGATAGATTTTAATCGTCAAAATGTATGACCTAGAGATAAGACAGATGTTTACGTGTTATGTGACCTTGAACTCAAACACTTCTGTTTCGCAATTTTACATATCAATAAATTTGTACCTTGGGCTACAGCCGAAAAGGATAAATAGATTTCGTTCAAATTTTATATTTATATTTCGTTAAGGAATACCGTGATTTTAATTCCCTCACTAAAATTAAGGTTGGTTGACTTTTGACTGATTTTTTAAATCTATTTATTAATTTTTTCTAAATAAATACTTTGGCTCACCGTACAAACCTTCTAGTTCCTTTACCTTAAAATGGATCCATTTATATTAATACATTTTTAACAATGTCAGTGTGTAGCTTATATATGAATATTTGTATATCCGTCCAAAAGACCTTTCGTACTTCCAAATGAGCTAGAAATCTGTGATTTAATGAAGTTTAAGAGAAACCACTCAAAATGTGCGTCTAAAATTTTAAACCTTGAAATTCATAACAAATAAATGTGTTTTGGTTAATAATTTTTATTCATTTACATATTTTTCACTTCATTTTTAAGCAAATATTATAGAACAAAAGTTCAGACTCAAATCCAAGGGGAGGTTAAAAACTACCACACAGTGTCCCGTTTGTGTAGTTTTGTTGATTCCTATTGTTGTTAGTAAAAGAGTATTTCTTTGGCAAATAAATATGTTTAAACTTGTCTAAGAGTAATATTTATGATCTTTAATTTATTTTTAAATAGTTATTATAAATATAATTGATGATTCAATATTAATTCATTTTCAATATAAATAAATTAAAACATTTACTTTGAAGGCAGACTATATACAAATTAACTTGGCATTTGTTTATATGAATGGTTTGTGTGTTTTGGTTTGACTCTAGGAAAGCCAATCGAAGAAACTTATTTCTTAAAGCCGATAGTACCTACATTTTGCTCTACGAACTACCTGCATCGTTAATATAAATATTGACCTCAAAAAGTTTTATAGTTCCTTCACATGTCAATATTAGAGTAAGCTTCCAGATAATTATTAAATACTCTCAGAAATAGGATGAACTTTATTTAATATTCTCAAGCTAAATAATAATGTGCGGGAAATAGAAGAAGCTACAGTGGCTGGCTCAAGAAATTGGATGACGGAGAGCTAAAAAAACTGTCACAGCTTGAATGAAATTATCATACAAGTGCCAGAGGATATATTTACACACAGTTAGATATGTCATAATATATTTGGAGAAAGTTACGGCCCACCAAATATCTCGAAATTTGCTAACATCATGATTATGTGTCAAATTAATTAAGAAGTTGCTAAAATAAATTAGAAGGAGAAATGATTAATTTGGAAGGAGTAGTACATCGCTACATTACTTTGTATCCTGCCAAATAGATGAGCAGAGAGAGTCAATTACTCAGTAGAGTTTTTAAGTAATTTTACACCCCCAGGAGTTCTGTCACACATGTTAAAATTAAAAATAGGAAGTGTAATGATGCTCTCCAGAAACATTAGTACCTAATATCGCCTAATGTAATGGAACCCGTAGAGCATTGAAAAATGTTGATCTAAATCTAATTAATGCAACAATTTTAAAAGGTTCTTCTCAAGGTAATATATGTTTGATACCACGAATCAATTTAGGACCTGTATACTCTAACATCCCCTATATTATGAGACGAAGGGAGTTCCCATTTAAACTGGCGTTCTCAATGATTATTAATAATTCACAAGGTCGAACTTTAAATAGTGTGGGTATTTAAATGCCCAAGCTCGTTTTAAGACATGGTAAATTTATTTTTTAGCACCACGTCTTACTAACCATTCGGTCTATACGTTCAAGTATTAACCACGCAAATGGATTTAGGAATTAGGAAGGTTGAATTTAGAAGCAGTGAGCTCGCAATTGCATGGAGGGAAAGTGAAAAACCAGTTTAGGAAAAAATCACCCCCAGTTCAGCTGACCGAGATTCAATCTTCGATCTTCCCTTCCTCAGCAGTCTAGCTCAACACGACAAGCGCGTTAACTAATTACGCCACCGAGGTGGGTGACATGGTCATTTGCAGGTGGCTTTTTCCAGGGTGCGCAGCTCAGCATACGTAAGTGTTAAAGTAGACGTAGGATCAAATTAGGTGACACTAATACGGAAAATAATCACAGTATTAATAAAAAAAACTGTTTAAATAAAATATTGACGTTTATTTAGTAAAATATGAATCCTTTTATTTTATTCTCATTCATCCAATCATACGAATATATTTGACTGACAGAAATATAATTTGTTTACAATCCAACTCAAACTAATAAAATTTAGCCTTCCACGCATCTACAAAAGTTCGGTTTTTCTAGGGCTCAAACTTTATATATAGGGTTTTATTAGGTTCTCCCAAGAATTTTTTTTTATGATTATCGAGCTAACCCTAAAATTAAGGGTAATTTACAATAGGGCGAAAAAAGATAACATCAATTTTCTAGAAAATGGCTTTAGCAATTTCGATTAAAATAGGTATCTAGGCACTGTTTAAAGCTACAAACAAATGACGCATCTAATTTTCCCAGAACGGATTTAGGGAACATAGGTATACAATAAACTTGATATTTGCCATACAGCTGATGGAAAGAAGGAATGACTATGGGAAATAATTGGTACAGTCAACTCTCGATTCTACGACCCCGGGAATAGCGTCCCTCTCGAAGTAGCGACCCTTTTTTGGGGAACCTTGAAAAATGTGGGAAAAAAGGTTGAAAAGTTTAAGGAAATCGGCTGTAAAATTTGATTGTTGCATTTATTTAGGTCACTGCGTTGCAATTATCTTTGTGAGCGCTGTATTACTAGTAACTGGGGTGGGTCAGGTATAAAAAAAGACACCACCTCATCAATGCCAGCCAATATCACTTGACTCTGTCCACCCCCTCCCCCAAGCAAGACAATGTTTCCCCGCGCGCGACTGCCGCTACATCCCGCGCCAGGCTTGCTTTTGCCATTTTTATTTTGATTCTCGATTTGGTTACTATTTTGGTTTGATTTGGTGAACAATTTTT
>CABFOW010000154.1:198879-256692 GCA_902141385.1 Timema californicum
ATTTTTTTTTATTTGATACGAACTTATAATTTTGACGAAATGATTTAAAGGAGTACCTTCTTCAAGAAATAGGTAGGTTTTAATTCATTTACTTTTTCACGTATTGTCTAAAAAATGCAATTTTTTCGTATGAAGGTCAGGGGTGGAACAAAATCTGTTAAAATTCCAATAACGACCCCTTCGAAATAACGACCCTTTTCCAGGAAACCGTGAAAGGTCGTAGAATCGAGAGTTGACTGTAATGATATTTATGGAGGTGAGAAGGCATAGTTATAGCCTGGATAGAAATAAAGTTTGGAAAGCGATAGAGGAAACCAAATTGGAAAGAGGAGTTGTAATTAGAGTAAAACTCATGTATGAGGATAACATGAGTTGTGTTAAGATGGAAAGCAGTACGATGGAGTGGTTTCAAATACAAAATATAGTAAAGCTAAAGAGTGATGACTTGATAGTATTGGTGAAGAAGGAAGAGAAATACAGGAACAGCTATTGGAATGGAATGAGGAAATGAAAGAGATTGGAATGAAATGTACCATGGCAAAGTGTAAAGTGACAGTAAATACAGGAAAGAGTATAGGGCGTAGTAAAGCAATAAAGTTATATGGAGTATGGCTGATAAAAGTAGAGTCCGTAAAATATATTTGAAGTGGGATTGAAGTGAAAGGTGTAGGTAGAGATGATCTAATGAGAAGAGAACAGCAGGGAGAGTGGTTCTTTTAGGTATGTAAGATATCAGTTATGAAGAAGATAGGTGCCCTTGAAAGTAAGTAAATGTTGTGCGGGACTTACTTTGTCTCATTGTCAAAATTGCAGCAGAAACATGGACAGTGAATGTAAGAGAGACTAGTCAAGTGGAGGCTATGGGAATGAAGATTGTGAGGGGAATACTAGCCGTCACGAAGAGAAACAGGATTAGGAATGAAGCTATCCGGGAAAGAATGGGAGTAGGGGAAGTACATGAAATAGTAGGGTAAGCAAGACTGAGATCATATGGACACGTAATGAGGATGTAGAAGGAGAGGATGACAAAGAAAATAATGGAAATTAAGTATGTAGGAAAAAGACAGGAAATTAGACCTAGAAGGAGATGAGAAGAGCAGATAAAAGAAAAATTGCAAGCGCAAGGAGAAAGAATGGGTGCAATTAAAGGAGGAAGTATGGTTGAGGGATAGAGGAATATGGCGGCATTTTCCTAAGCTGACTTGGCCACAGGCTGGAAACAATTGATGATTATGATGATAATGATGAGTTCCCCAGAAATATGCTTTTGAGGGTTCTTTACATACACAAATACATCCAATTTTAATCATATCTCTTCAGCTCTTTAATATACCATATGTTCTTTTCAATCAACAAACGATTTAAATAACCGGGGAAAACAAGGAAAAGTGGACGGTATTCGATATAAAATTGTGATAGGAATTGCTTGCCTCGTCCAAACGAAGTTCACTGACAATGGAGGCTTACCTTGTGGGTTGCTGGGTTAAGGGTAGGAGGGAATAGGAAAACAAGGGGATAACTCAGCGGTTTATATCTCTTGATAAAGAAGGCCACTTTAGGGGTCGTATTACCCAACTCACACTTGGACACCGATTTTTGTATCAATTAGTGCACCCATTCTTGCAAAAACCCTATGTGTACACCGACTACCACGCTTAAATGAACTAATCTCTACCAAAACAAACGACCTTACTTCTCCCTCCCCTTCAACTCTCTCTCAAAACGGAGATACACCGTCAAAAATGGTGGGGAAACGTCCGAAGAATAAACAACAAATAAAAAACTAATATATATATATATATATATAAAGCATTATATAAAAAACATATGTTAAACAAATTATTACACAAAAGCTATTTTACAATATTAAAGATATACAGTTCAGAGATTGAACATACCGCCAGCCCTGAAATAAGGTATTTCAACAAAGTTATTGAAAAGGAAGTGGACAAAGCTTCACCACTGGTCGCTTATAGGTTCCTCGAAAGGTACGTACAGAGGCAACTCGAACTGCACCGTCCTTGCTGAGGAAGACTTCTTCAATAACCCCACGCAGCCACTTCAATGGAGGAAGGCCATCTTGTTTGATGACCACGATCATTCTAACTTTTATTGGAGTTTGGGGGGGTGTTCCACTTAATCTCTTTTTTGTAAAGTATGTAAATATTCTAATTGCCAACGCTTCCATTAATTTTGCACAAGACGTTTCACCAGCTGCCATCTTGAAAGACGATTCGAAGGGACTGTGGCTAAATCTTGATCTTGGTTTGGAGAGGTGTCAAGGTCAGCTCGGAGAAGTGTCAAGGTCAGAAAATGAGCTGGTGTCAATGCTGAAACATCATCCTGTCTTTGAGTTAGTACACAAAATGGTCTTGAATTGAAAATAGTTTCTACAGCGGTTCCTCAAATGTGAGAATTTGTGCTCCAAACCCTCGTACTAAATGAATCTTGACTGAATCTACCCCGTCCTCCCACAGCCCACCAAAATTAGGAGACGAGAGTGGGTTAAAGTGCCATGTGATTCATCTGTATGATAGCTCATCTGACAGGGCCTGGGGATAAACTCGA
This sequence comes from Timema californicum, assembly GCA_902141385.1. Taxonomy (NCBI): domain Eukaryota; kingdom Metazoa; phylum Arthropoda; class Insecta; order Phasmatodea; family Timematidae; genus Timema; species Timema californicum. The sequence goes on from CABFOW010000154.1 coordinate 201,448, forward strand.
GAGTTAAGGAAGGTACACAATTTATCTAATTATGCTCTCGCATCTACAAAGTTTGTTCCACAGTCTGAGTACATTGATAAACATTCTCCTCTTCTGCAGGGAAATTGCCTTAGAGCGTCAAGAAAAGTTTCTGTGGATAGGTCCAATGCCAGTTCTAAATGTAGGGCTTTCGTGACAAGACATACAAACAAACATATGTACGCCTTCTGTAATTTAACACCTATATGTCGACTTATATTAATATTAAAGGGACCCGCAAAATCAACACCCACATGGGTGAATGGTTTGGATTCCTGGACTCGTGGAGCAGGTAGGTCACCCATGACTGGAAATCTGGGCTTAGGGTTGAACTTGAAACAATGATTACAATGTTGCACTTGTTGGCGAATCACTTCTCAACCAACCAGAATCCAATATTTCTGTCGGAGCAGTGAAAATACAAGATGTGCCCCAGTATGAGGATTGTCCTTGTGACTCTAATCTGTAACCAAATTAAAAACATTATCCTTTTTTGGGAGAAGTGCAAGATGTTTTTGGTAAAATGATAGGGTTATGTTGTGCAGTCAACCTACTACACGGATTACACCCGCTTCTATGAAAGGATTGAGCTTTCTTATGCCAGGTAAACAGGTGTGGTCAACTTATAAGGCTTTGAACTCTTTGTTAAAATGCTTATTTTGAACTGCTGTAAATAGGACCTGAAGAGCCTGATTAAATTATTTCGAAGTTAATTGCTCCTTTTTTGGTGCAGTCTTTAGACTGATGCGGTTCACAAACTGAAGCACATAGGTAGTGACTCTCTGAAGTTTCTTTAGCGGAGACATGCGGTCTATCAACTTCAGCAATGGTGTGTTTTCTTCATAATTAACTAGTAGTGCAACTATTTCTTCCTCTGTCACAGCTTCTGGTGTGGACTCTTCAACAAATGGGATTATGGGGCCAGACAGATCTGTCACACTGCAGCCAAGCCGGTCCTTTCCACCAAAGATGGTGCTCAACAAGTTGTAAAGGGCTGAGTCCCTATCAAAAATGGCAGGAAAACGTCCGAAGAATAAACAACAAATATAAAACCAATATGTATAAAGCATTAAATTAAATAAAAACTGTTAAACAAATTATTACACAAATACTATTTTACAATATTAAATATATACAGTTCATAGTCTGAACACTATATAACGTGTAATTGCATAGTCAGAAGATTGTTAAAGATAAAACCTTTTATTTGAAATAAAAGTTATAAAAACAAATTTGCCGTGCTATAAACAAAATAATATTTTTGAAACATAGCTTTTGGAAATGGGGAGTTGAAAATGCACAGAACAATAATATGTTTCTGTAACAGTGACTATTATTTTATGTATGCTCTTTGGCTAAATGTATTTTTTTTCATTGTATTACTATAACAATTCATATTATTTCGTTCTACTTATCTCATGATTTATGTTAGGAATAAATATCTCTGTATATTGATTCCGTTTGTTTAAGCACTCATTTTGTTGCTATACACGGGGGCTTGGTAGTTTTTTGTTTCAAATTCTTATATTTTTTAAAATTTATTGTTTGAGTGCCTAAACTGTTTTAGGATTTTATTTCATTTTATCTTTTCATTTTTTGTAAGTAATCTTTTCCAACATGAGGACATGAAAGGTACTTCTCAGTTTCAAAATTATAAGCGAACTAGTTTTAGGTCTCTCCAAGATAGGTTGATTAAGATAATATTAACCAACGTAACAAAATCTAAACTTTAATTGATAAGCGTACGAATGTTTAGGCTTTGTTAGGTTGGTTTGCTTGTGAAAAATTATCTTTCCGTCCGCTGATTCTATTATGTAAGAGTAAATAAAGTGAGAGTGAACTAAATTAATTCTTTTTTATTAATTAATTATAAAATGGTGAACAAAAAGGCCACGTACAATTGGTCATGGCTAAAAATGTACTTGAGAAGATAGTTACTGACCATGTACAAGTTGGCCGTATAGCTAATTAATATTAATTGATAACACTTGGTTAATTAAAAACTGCTTCCGTCTCAAAATAAAGGGAATGCGAAGGTTTACATCTGCCCTGTCGATTTTTGGTAAGAAATATAACCTCCCTTGTGACAATCCTGTTAAAATAGTTGAATGAATAAGATTGTTATCCAATTTTCTCACTACTGGCTTTGTTGAGTATTTAAATACTCAAGGAGCATTATAATACTGCATATTTTTAAGTTTAGCTTGTGTGGTGGTATTCCTGAGGGCGGCAAACTTTGCAAAAATTCTACTGGTTAGTTATTTTTTCTCACTCACCCTTAAAATTGACTGAGTTCACAATAATGTAGCAATGGACCCCTCCTTCTAAAATACTAAATATCAACTCATTTAGCTGTGAAACTTCATAATTTCATAGATACATAATGGCCATTAGAGATAGCAGTTAGACTCAGCCCATTTCCAAATGTATTATGAACTACCGAGCCGTGTGTTAATATTTCCTCTGCCACTTATAATTATAATTTCATTCAAGAAGTATTTTTTCAGTTCTCCATCCCCCAAATGCATTAGTTAATTATGGAAGCTACAGTCAATTTTATGTACTGTACACTTTTACTTTACTTTTACTTTTACTTCAACATTTTAAACTCCCTCCATTGTTGAGAGTATTTAATACTTGTCTAGACGATTGATGACCTATGAGCATTCTGAAGAATGGCTAAACATTAACTGGAGTCTTCCTCCAACAGTAAAACATTTCTCCCCAATAGTAAATTATTATTTATTATAGACTATTATGCAATAAATGTTTTACTATATATATTGCATGATTCGGAGCAATAGTTGACTCATATCTTATTAGCAGTTTGACTTATGATGAGGATTGCGTCATTCAATGTCTTACTCATACAAGTTCTTGCTCTGCGTTCAACGTCAAATACATACTTCTGCAAAGTTAATCCTTTTTCATGTCAAAAAGATCTTGTATGATTTCCGGAAGGTTATGGGGATTTTGCATCAAATGGTTTTTCCCCTTTTCTATTATGCAGGATCAGCATTTTATGTCGGTTTCATCTTGAATAGACCAATTTTAACCATTAAAACACAGAGCGTATGATTATGGCATTTCCTTGCAAATGTATCTATGAAGATATTAAAGAAAGTTTCTCACCGCTTCTTAGGCTTGACCGTTGAACCAAATACACAAATGAAGCCAAATATATTCCTGAGAGGATATGGAATTTTCATTAAAATAACTTCGTTTTTCTTCAAGATGCTTTTTAATAATAGTATTCGTGAATTTGTCTGAATAAATATGAATGAAAATGTAAGTTCAAACTAAATAATGATGTTAAACGTTACCTGTGTAATTTTTATTTGCCAAAGAAACACCTTATTTATTTACAGATAAGAATACGAATTACGAAACAAAAATTCCTACAAAAAACGGTTAAAATATTATAATCTGTACTTTTGCTTTGTATTTGAGGTTGAAATTTTTATTCTAATATTTTCTTGGTTCCTAGATGCAAATAATATATTAATGAAGTAAAATTATAAATTAAAACACGTTTTTATGTTTTGTATTTTTTATTTTTTATAAGTTTTTGATTTAGATAGTTTTGCGCACCTTTTGAGTTATTCCTCTAAAATTTCCCCAAATTTCAGCTTTCTAGATCATCGAGAAGTATTAAAAATCTCCTGGACAAATATATTACATATATACACCATTAAAGTTTTAATATTATTGACTAGTTTTAAGCCTGTTTACTACAGGTGTATTATATCAATACACTGGTAAAACAGTTTCGATTCTCGGCCGAGTAACAGACAAATTGAATTGTGAAAACCACTTATTTGGATTCGGTGGGTCATGAAACGTTGACATCCATCAAAATCTCGAATTTGTTTAAGAAAATTAAGATTATTATTGTTATTATTAGCACCACGTCTTACTACCCGTTCGGGTTATACGCACTTACGCTAATGTGCAATGGTAGGGTGAATGTGAGATGACACATTCACAAGATGTCTTGTCAGAGGTGAAGGAAGGGTTTGGTAGTCAGATAAATCTTTGCCGGGACCGAGGATTGAACCCGGACGAAGAAAATTAAGAGAATAGTACTTATTCTATCTGAGGAGTCAAGACAAGTAATAATTTATAATTTTGCTCAAAATCCATATCTGGGGGCTCTTTTTCATTATAAATAACATTGAGTAGCCCATTTTGGTGGCCGCATGGCTTAAGGTGTAACTCTCAAAATAGACTTGACTGCTGAAGACGGAGATATTGAGGTTCAACCCCAGTCATGTGCTATGAGGGTGGTTTTCCCTAAATGCTTTTCCACTCTCTCTCCACGAAAATGTGGGTGAATTTCTTCAAAATTAAATTTTTCTAATCCCCAACACATTAGTGTAATACGTACATAGGCGTTTAGCCTAAAAGAGTGCGGTACCAGAAATTAAAAAAATTAATAATTGTTTTTCGGAGAAACATTTATTTGAGGTTAATTTACTGATAATTGATTTTTAAACATTTAATTTCAAGCTTTAATAAATTATAATAAGAACGTAACTATGTGCAAATGTTTCGTATAGATTTTCCTATTCATCTTACTACCCATCCAGGATTTACTTATTTAACTATGCGAACGGTGTAGGGATGAGGACGGTAAAAGGAAAAGAAAATGTACTCGCATTTACATGGAATAAGAGTGGAAAACAATTTAAGAAGAATTACTCTCAATAAAGCCAACTAGTATTCAACCTCCGACCTCTTTATCACCGGAAAGTCAAACTAGATGATACTTACATTTATCCCCCTCTACTACCAACGTGGATCCGTTCCTTTTTTTAGCATTGCGTCTTACTACTCGTTCGGGTTATACTAATGTGCTAAGAATAATAAATGTTGAATTTGGAGGATGTGTACCCTTATTTACGTGGAGGGGGAGTGGAAAACAATGTAGGAAAAACCAACCTCAGTTCACCCGACCGTGATTTAACCCTGATCCCGGTAGTCTAGACTATTGTGAGAGTAACGCTTTAGACAATGTGCCAACCAAACCGGGTATTACGTCCTATCTTAAGTTAGTATGTAAATAATGTTCTGGTATAACCCTTGTATTAGAGGGGCAGTAAATATATATATATCAATAAATTTCTAATGATTTATTGACCTGCAATGTAAAAACAGACCATGAAAATTTCTGTTAGCCATAGCTTCATAGGTTGCTGAAATATGTTAGAAGTTTTTATTGACAGAACAATTTTCCTATACCGGGTGGTCCAAGAGTATTGTCGTGTCTGGTGTAGGTCTAACCACTATTACCACAGTCGATAACACCAGGATTCTACCACTGGTAAATAAATATCTCGGGAGGACACGTGTTAGAGATATATGGCCTAGAGATTACAACTGGACTCGTTAGAAAACCAGATACCAATCATTTGTAGTCGACTTTTAAAGGTGCCGCCTACTTTAAGGGTAATAGCCTCACACTGCTGTATTTCTTATGAGAATGGTTGTTTAAAAGTTTCAAAACCACTAAAGCAATCCTAAATTATCTTAACACTTTCTGTTGCGACCCTGTTAAAAATTGACTTTATATGTTTGTGGAAGGATAGAACTATATAACAAGGGCTAGGATTTTTATGATACTATAATGTTGTTCAAGTGTATACGAATGTGTTTCCTAATAAACTAAGCTGAATTAAGTAGCTTTGTTAAGGCATGTTTTAGCATATTTCAGTGTTTTTACGTGTTATGATATATTTTCCAAATTGACAGTCATTTTAAAACATTTTTTGTTATTTTAGAGTCATTATTTTGAATATTTTGTTATTTTAAATATAAGATACATTTTTGTATGATTTTCCTTGAAATCCAGAAGCAAGACTGAGAGAAAAAAGAGGGGGAGGGGAGTGCCTGTGTTTAGAACATTTGTACACGCATCATAGTAAACGGTGGTGCCACCATGGCGGTAAGCCGTAAGAATACTTCCATCCTCCTGTTTTCTTTTATATGGCATATTTTTTGTTTAAAGACCTTCAGTTTGGCACAGAAACTGTAAAAAGTTAGATTGTATTTTAAGAGTTTTTTCTCTGTTGTGGGGCATGTTTTTGGGCAATATATTTCTAGTTTGCCACATAAAGTGTTTTTTTCTTATTTGTTCTTTTTTTGGTTCTATAAGTAAAGTTAGTAAAATAAAGAATTTCTGTTGACATAGAAACAATCAAACAACTAAATTATATTTTTTAGATTATGTTAAATGCATCTTTTATTTTCTTAAATCTAGTAATTTTTAGGGCATTGAAATCCTAGCCCTATTTATAACCATTTACTTTGATTTCTATATTGAAATGACATTCCACGAGAAACTTAATTGTAAATCTGCTAATTTCAGATTTTCTTACATTTTTATATTATTTTAATTAAAGTGTGACGTTTTTAATCATATAAGCTGTGTAATAGCTTTCATCTCTATTTTGGGGTAAGCGATGTTTTGAAATAACAAATAACTTATTGAATAACGTGGCCTTTCTGGACGTCTGTAACGCGTTTCAGCGCTCTGGTACATGGCCTTCTTAAAGCAGGCGTTGTTTGATTCATGAAGAAGTTGTTATAGAATTTTTTTTATGTAACATATCTTACTAAAGGTCCAAGCTATCCACGATTAACTAAACTAATAAGTTTGGGATGAGGAAGATTGGATTTTATAGGGAATGTACTCGCCTTTGCATTAAAGGAGAATGGTAAGCCATTAAGTAAAAACAAAACTTCAATACATCCAATCGAGATTCTAGACCCGACCTCCTAGTCACCATTAAAGCCAGTTTAGACGAGATCAACGTGTGTCCACTAATGTGGGTTATAATGGAATTAAAAACGAGTCTAATGAAAAATATGATTCGTGTTATAGTGTAAGCCTTTATTGATGGTAAGGGTAGTTTTTAAAAATACTGCAAGACATATTTTTATATAAATAATATTTGAGCAGTAAACCTTTAGGTTTTCAATAGTCTCTAAAAGATTAGCAAATCCAATATATCTATTTTAATAAAATGAAATAATAATAATATTTAGCACCACGTCTTACTAACCGTTCGGGTTATACGCTTTAAGTACTAATTAATCTAATGGATTAGGAATTGGGAAGGTTGAATTAGAGGAAGTGAACCCACATTTGCGTGGAGGGAGAGTGGAAAACCATTTAGGAAAAACCGCCCTCAGTTCACCCGACCGAGATTCGGACCTCGATCTCCCCGTCCTCAGCAGTCAATAAAATGAAGAGTTTGTGTGTCTGTGATGAACGTTACGTGAGATATACCTCACGCGAAGGCTTAAAATTTTAAAATTAATAGCTCTTGTGTACAAGCATATGCACCGTCGAAGATGAAGTTAAATTAGATTTGTTTAATATTATTAAGTCGAAGGAAATAAAATGAAGAGAGCTTTTTCGGTATGTTTAAATTAATATTATTATTATTAATGCCACATCTTACTACCCGTTCGGGTTGTACGCATTTACGCTAATGTGTAGGGGTAGGATGATTGTGAGATGAAATGGAGGACCTGCGTGGGATCCGAACCACGGTGGAGGACTGGCATTCCACACATTCAAAAGTTATGATTAATACACGTCTAGTCAGAGGTGAAGGAAGGGTTTGGCAGTCAGATAAATCTGTGCCGGGACCAAGTATTGAACACCGGACCCCCAGCACAGAAGTCCGAGACCTTACCCCTAGACCGCCAGGCCACCGGTATGTTTGGAGCAAGGAAAAGCGTTGCCCAGGGTGACCACGCAATTCCGGATACTTCTGCTGATGGTCAATAAATATTGTGTGTAATTTAGTAATAAGGCAGGTCCTTGAATTGAAAAGTAATTCCCTACTCTTTTAATCTAACCAAAACGAAATATCTTTGTTTTGAGTATTAGTTTTTAGAAATTTGTATTTCATTAAATTTATTTTATAGATATAAATCAATTTTTTAACAAACACGCTGGATTGATTCAAAATATACATTGGACTTTTAATTACCTGCTTCAGTGGCTGAATCGTCTAAGGCATCCCTCTTACAATAGACTAAACCGCTTATGACAGGAATATCGGGGTTCAAATCCCAGTCGAGTGTACTGAGGGTGGGTTTCCCTAGATTGTTTTCCATTCTTTCTCCACTTAAATGTGGGTACATTTCCTCTAAATCCAACCTTCCTCTTTCCTAGCACATTAGCATAGTTAGAAAAATTCGTATAATCTAAACAGATATTAAAACGTGAGGCTAAAAAAATTATAAATTTTCCACACCCAAATCATTTTCTGAAAATAAATCTCGTTGGTTCTATTAGTTATTTCCCAATACTAGGATTAAAACAACGACCACATGAATAAATGTCGTTACCTAAATCCCGTTGTAGCTAGTACGATGGTTATTTCGTGATAGTTGTCACTATTATTTGATTTCAAGTTTTTCTTTTGAATCAAGTACGAAAAAATCGCACATGTGTAATTGAGTATGGGTAGTAGGAATATATAAAGGTACAACCCATTTTGTATAACAGCTAGAAAAGTTACTAAATATACTTTCACTTAACCATTATATAAAATCATGTCATCTGCAACTGTCACATTTCATAGATATTATTAATAACTATAAAATAACGCTAATAATATAGTAATATATTATCAATTTTAGGCACAAAAATTGTGTTTGTTTTTTCTAAAAGATCCTTTTTATGAACATTATAATATATCCAGTCTCTTCTCTTCCCTTTCTCGTGATATCATGTAATTTACCCTCGGCGTTATTCAACAATTCGACAAACTTCCCATTCTGCTTGTAGCGTATTCTTGCCATCACTTTCACAATACAGCCCACATACTGGTGTTTATCGTGTGGATTAGCCACGGTCAGTTTTGAGTTCAATAGCTACATCTGTCACACAGAGGCGCTGTTGTGAGCGTTAGTGGCATTGTAGACCTTGATTTGACAAGTCCGTGTCTTCAGGCTTGTCTACGCCTAACGAGAGTTGGAAGTGTTTTATTTGTCTCTGTGTCAGGGTTGCCAATAAAACGTCCAGTAAAAGTCCCAAACACATGGCTGAAGAAAATGACACCAAAATAAAGGGAGGTATATGATTATTTTTTTAACTTACAGCTTTATACATAAATTTTTGACTTGGATGTGTTACTTGAAGAATTCGAAATTTGACAGGCAATATGTTAAACAAAAATTGTGATTTTCACCTAAAAAGTCCTAAAGTTTTGACTTTTAAATTTGTATTGTTGGAAATGTAAAGTCAAAGTTTTTTGGCTAGTCACGCAGGGAGAAGTATTTTATTGGGGGTGTTCATAGAGTGCTAGAGCTATAATGTAAAATTCACTATCGTGTACATTTCTTAAAAAGAAATCAAAACATTTATTTTGCAAATTTAGTCATGACAAGCCAACTTATGAATCCTTAAAACCCTGATAATATCCGGGATATATGTTTTCAAGTATATCCTAACAGTTTTTATAACTTAAATAAGTACAGTAGTAATAATATTGCACGTCTAGGTTACGTCATTCGTAGCCCAATTTGTGGTAATATTAGCCAGTACTAATGTACCATTGCCCCGGAGACACCCAAATGTACTAATCATATATCCTTTTTATGGAGGTTATTTCAATGTACCAATGAGATGTGGTGATGATGTTGGTTATAATGAGTATGAGGGTCTAGAATCAGTGGAAACACTTAAATCTAACTAAAGCCTAACTATCCCAAACCTGGCCATTGGGGTAACTCCCCTTTTGGTAAAAAAAAACATCCAAAGTACCAGGTGGAATATAAGCTGGAATCTCTAGACTCGTATCCAGGTGCACTGACCCCTACAACACGAGACCGATTATTTAAGGAAATGATAAATAAATTATAATCCATATAACAAATATTTTATAAATTGTTCTTTCAGAATTTATTTTTATATTTTTAAAACGTGTATTATTCTATTTTATACACCATAATTAAAAAAAAATTATTATTAAAAATAATAAACACATCTTTTAACATGTTAATGCAAATCCAAAAAGCTAGTAATTGTTTTTGAACAATTTGTAATTTTGTTTTTAATATTCAAAAGACAAACTTAAATAAAAATAGTATTCCAAAAACATATTTAGATAGTCCAAACGGTATTCACGACTACTCTGAATTTAAAACCACCTGCTTTGGTGGCTGCATGGTCCATGGCGTCACTACCGTATTATTTTGGATTGACTGGAAGATTGGGGTTCGAGTACCAGTTGGTTGTACTGAGCGTGTTTTTACCTAACCTAACCATTGTCCATGATAAAGAGGATCAATAGCACAATAGAATAGGAATCAAACCTTTCGCTCACAATTTCCACCCCGAGTCAAATGAGGCAAATAACGTAACGTGGTTTCAGGCAAGCTCTGTGGCTTGGAAGTATTGATGTAAACAGCTTTCATGTTGTTAACAGTAAATTATGATTTAAGTGACACGAAGGTAGTGGGCATTTGGTACCCCATGCACCACATTGCAGATACCATTACCACAGGAGGTAAACAAAGCACTATACCTACCATCAACCAATGAAAACACGTACGTGATTTTGGTTGGCAGGTTGTACACCATATCAGTGTGATGAAGACTTACGGCTTAGCAGAATATTGCAACATGCATATTATCCAGGGTGATAGTAACAATCATCCCTACGTCACCGAAATACTATATAGTATAAGATATCTCTAATGCCTTCATTCTAGCCGCCATTTGTTTGGATGGCTCCTTCCCATTTGACCAACATATTCTAGCCAAGATATCTCCACCGGGATTTATTGTGGAATATTGCTTCCTATACTTAAATTAATAAGTATAATGTGTTCTATCTTTCAGTGCTGTTTTTTGATGTAATTTTCAGTACACCACCCCCTGGCGTGGCGTGGAGTATTGCCAGGGTAATCAAAGTTAGCTTAAACCGTACCTGTGATACGTTAATCATCACTAAGTAGAATAATCACTTTTTAAACATCAGCAGAAATACATACACTTCCCATGTGAGATGTGTAGGATAGAGCATATGTTTGGTTGTACAAATTGAGACAAAGGGGTCGAGAACATATCGCAGGTGCAGGTGTAGTTTTTTTTAAACTCCGTTTACCATGGCAACACTCCCTGACACTACACTGGCTTACTGGATTTATCTTCTTGGCCTTAACAAAATGATACAAGTATAAATTATGTATGTTCATGACCAGCTATATGTGATTCGTTATTGTAACAGTTTGGTAACCCTGAACTCATTTAGTTAGCCTTTTGTAGAGATTCTTGGTTTATATTAGTATTCAGAGATATAGGGCCTAGATATTTGTCATCGACATCATAAATTTATTGTATTTATCTTCTAGGCACAATTTTTTTTATTGCTGCGTAGATTCCTAATCATTCTGACCAAACTTTGGTTAGTACGCTTACATTTTTACCTCGAATTTCTTACCAATATACTTTTTCTTACATTTCCTATAATATTTATCTCTCTCTACCTAGGTATGTAAGGAGATCTCACTTTCTACATCTTATATTTATATTTACTTTATTTTATTTTTTCCCTGTTTAAAAACTAATAGAGATTTGGAGAATCTTTTGAAAAATACACGTACATATATATTGAGAGTATTTTACCATACATTGTGTCTTTGGGGGCCACTCACCACTCACCACATACCCAGCACGGATTATTACTATTATTATTATCTAATAGGTGTTGATATTGAAATTGACATCTAAAATTCACATGCCTTGTTGTATGAATACGTTAATGTAGATCCAATAGCGTTTTATCCATCCGAAAGAAAATTGGCGTATATCATCAATCTACGTTAACTTTGACAAAACAACTGTGGAACTAAAGTCGAGCTCATATTCATGTGGTAACAGAAAGGTTGGTGTTAGATAAGGTTTCCTGTGAGTATATTTTCCTTAAACAATTTCCCTCACTCCCTTTTCGAAAATGCGTCTACATCTACCAAAGTAGGCTGTACTATTCTCATTCCAAACTCATTGATGTAGATAAATGTGTATAGCCCTGATCTGTATGAGAAGCAAAAGAAAAAAATATACATTGTGAAAAAAGGTCCAATATTACTGTGAATAAAATACTTGTACGAACTATTAAAAGAAGGAAAAAGATACCCCTTCGGTGGTCTAGCACACTACTCTCGCAGTGGACTACACTGGTATGACTAGAAGATCGAGATTCGAATATTGGTCAGATGTATTGAGGGTTTTTCTTTTCCATAATGATTTTACAATCTCCTTCCACGCAAATGAGGATATACTTCCTCAAAATATAGCCTTTCTAATCTCTAAAGCCATTAGCGTAGATAGTACATAAGCGTAAAGCCCGAATAGGTAGTAATACACGGTGCTAAGAAAAATCTAGTTCAGAAATGTTCAAGTTGGCAACATTGCCGGCAAGGATGTTGCCTAGTGGGTGGAGGAGATGAGGTGTTATATAGATAACAAGTTTTGTCAGGGACTTCCGTCCACCAACTTTCTCTCCCCTTCACAAGACAACATTTACTGTTATTATTTGCTCTTATTATAATTCTGGTTCGCACGCCTTTGATCCAACCATAGGCCCCATCTCTCTTTAATAGGGTGTGGTACGTGCATTCCAGACGGAATGGCCGATAGGCAACAGCTTAGCGGCTCTATCGAAGAGCTACTTGTTTGATTGGTCTCCGTTCATGATTTGATTGGTTGTTCACCTTTAAATAAACATTTCAATAAAAGCAACAGCACAAATAATTATTCCAGTACACGAGAATGCCTAAGGGTATAATTAATCACCTATTGCGTCCTGGGACTATACCATTTTATTTTAACGTTGTGGAGAGTTTAAAAGTACGAGTAACTTTGTAATTCTTACTATATAGGTAGTGCTTTAATGATTTCTTCACCACATCTCACTACGCGTTTGGGCTTTACGAGTATAATCTGTTAATTACACTGATGGGTTGAAAATGAGGTAGATAGAATTTAGAGGAAATGTAACCCTACTTTTTACTATCGTGTAAGGAGTGTAATAATCCATTTAGGGGCGGAAACATCAATTTACCTATTTGTAATTCAAACTCTGACCTCCCTAACTCCAGCAAACCAGACTATAATAATTTGACACTTATTTCGCGTGCCCGGTGGTGTGGGCAGGGCTATCGGAACATTTAAACTACAGAAAATGGGTTAGGAATAATAGAGAAGGAGTTTAAGAGAGAATGCACCCGAAATTGTATAATGGGAGAGTGAAAAACAATTTAGGAAAAATATCCCGCAGTTCACTCATCCGTGATTCGAGCTCCAGTCTTCCTGTCACTGGCAAACCAGATTGGATGAGTCCGTGTGCTCAGCGAATATATTTATACTGCATCTTCCAGTGATATATTTATACGAATCTTTTGCTCAGTCGTTTGTCTACCAAACTAAGGGCTATTGGTTCGATTCCAGGTAGGCCTATGGATAAACATATTATAGAAATTGAGGTTCCCACTATCACAGTGATGAAATAACGCGTGGAGGATTGAAAGTTGTGTTGTTTCTATAATTAAGTTAGTTTTTTAAGTCGTATGCTGATTTTATCAATTTGTTTGGAAGGTTCGCTTCAAATATCTCTAAAATAATACAACATTAACGCTCTGCAGGACAACTTAATCTACTCCTTAATCTACAAGTGAAGTTAATGAAGTTAATCGGACAAACGGTATTAGAAGAAATAAAACATGAAACAAATTCTAACTTTTGTGGGGGTGGGGATGAGGAAAATAGATTTAACCTAACTGCACTGCATCCACATTAACATGACGAGGACCCGCTTCGTTGTCCAAGTGGTTCAAAGCTCAGTCTCAGACTAGACTAGACTAAACTGCCGATGACAGGGATATCGGGGTTTGAATCCCGGTTGGGTGTACTGAGGTTGGTTTTTACAAAAGGGTTTTCGACTCTCCCTTCACTAAAATACGGGTACACTTACTCTAAATTCAACCTTCCTCATCCCTAACTCATTTACGTAATTAATTAATTAATACGCATACTTACTTCGATGGCCGCATGATCTAACGCACTACTCTCACAGTAAACTAGACTGCTGATGACGGGGAGATCAATGTTCGAATCTCAGTTGGGTGTACTGAAGGGTTTTTCAAAATAGTTTTATACTTTCTCTCCACGTAAAAGCAGGTACACTTCCTATAAATATAACCTTCTTCATCCTTAAAAACCATTAGCGTAATTAGTATATAAGTGTATAGCTCGGACGGGTAGTAATGTGTGGAGCTAAAGAGAAAATTATTATGCATAGTAAAATATGAACAGTGAATACAGTGATAAGTCACATTTGAAAACCGGCCGTACCACCCCCCCTCCAATCCACCCAGTTCACCAGATTCGAACCTCAACCTCTTTGTCACTGGTGAGACAGACTCCTGACCACACCGGCTCGGGTGTGTGTGTGTGTGTGTTTGTGCGGTGGATAGAGAAGAGAGAGAGAGAGCAAGATGGGAAATGTGTTCCAGATATCATCCGTTAAGTTGGCAACGGCGTCGGACAGTTCAGGAGAAGAGAAAACCTAACGTATAGATTTCAATCAAGATCGGCAAGGCTGTCTCTTTCTTTGAAGATTGTTTTTTTTATTGATGTAGTTTTAATCTAAACAACCATAAAGGTAGTAGTTATCGGTTCCATCTATGAGCGAGATGGGTGTGACGGGCAGGGAAGGAGGGAGTGGTGCGGAGAGGGTCGCAAATTGGGTCATACCACACCAGAAACACGATGCAAGGCAAGGTTCCATAAGTCGGTGCGGGTGGAAGGGAGACGGGCACGCGTAGCTCATGGGCGCTCCCCTGTTTCCCCTTACAAGATTGATGGATGATGAAGGGAGAAGGGGGTAGGGTACAGTTGCGATATCACACACACACACCTAGGACACGAGACCAGCAGCCCGCCGAGAAGGTTGTTTGGAAGGCTTATTACCTGCACGGCATCTCGCGGTATTGGAGAAGGGACCACCACAGTATGCGCGCAACAGCCGCACAAGTCCCACTGCAAGCAATTTGCTCCCAGAGAGCATCTACTTTGTATTTTGTGCACAGCGTCATAATTCCCATCCGGGATACTCGCATATTCTTCACATATATATGGAGGGGATGAAAAAGTTCGAGATTTATTTTAAGCTATATACCCGTATTTACGTGGCAGGAGAGTGGCAAACCATGTAAGAAAAACCTACTCTAAGTACACCCACAGCCGGTACTCAAAATTCCAACCTATTCTTTACCGATAAACTAAACTTTACGAGGTGTATGCCTTGGCCCGCGTGCCCACCTAAGTAGGTAGTGGTAATTTGTTATGTTGTATTCCTTCGTTATTTGTTCGCTCAGTTCAAGATTGTTCAATTAAACAGTAGAATTTGACGTACAATTTTTAAACCCACTGATTATATCAGATCATGTATTATAAACTCACTTAACTCTAGGACATTACACAACAACCAGTACACTGGCCATAAATTACTAGCTGTTAAAAAATAATAAACACAATTTCCAGCCATTATTAATTTCTTGGCCATTTTGTTTTTTTAGCACCAGGTCTTACCATCTGTTCGGGTTATACACCTATGTAATAATCAGGGCTAGGATTTCTATGCCCTAAAAATTGATAGAAGATGCTTTTTAAAAGATGCATCTATGACCGGAAAAGCAAACGAAAAATGTCATTTAAAACTAAAATGTTACCAATAAAATTTACATTTAGTTTTTAATTAATTTCAAAATTAATTAATAAAATGATAGGTACATGAAACAAAATAAACATAATCTAAAAAATAAAATTTAGTTGTTTGACTGTTTCTATGTCACCAGATATTCTTTATTTTACTAACAGAGCTTACTAACTTTACTTATAAAACAAAAAAAAGAACAAATAAGAAAAAAAACTTAGTTTTTTACAGTTTATGTGGCGAACAAAAAATGTATTGCCCAAAAACAGGTTCTACAACAGTGAAAAAACTCTTAAGTAGAATCTAACTTTTTACAGTTTCTGTGCCAAACTGAAGGTCTTTAAACAAAAAATATGCCATATAAAATAAAACAGAAGGATGGAAGTATTATTACGGCTTACCGCCATGGTGGCACCACCGTTTGCTATGACGCGTGTACAAATGTTCTAAACACGGGCACTCCCTTCCCCCTCTTTTTTCTCTCAGTCTTGCTTCTGGATTTCAAGGAAAATCATACAAAATGTATATTATATTTAAAATAACAAAATATGCAAAATAATGACTCTAAAATAACAAAAAATGTTTTAAAATGACTGTCAATTTTGAAAATATGTCATAACGCGTAAAAACACTGTAATATTCTAAAACATGCCTTAGCAAAGCTACTTAAATCAGCTCAGTTTCTTAGGAAACACATTCGTATACACTTGAACAACATTATAGGTTTGCCAAAAAAATATGCAAAATCATAAATATCCTATCCCTAGTAATAATTACGCTAATGTGTTAGGGATTCGCAAGGTTTAATTTAGATGAAAAGTACAACCACATTTGCATGAAGGAAGAATGGAAAACCATTTGTGGAAAACCACCCTCAGTAATCTGACCGGGATTCAAGCCCTGATCTCCCCACTATTGACATTATTGTCTATTGTGGGAGTGATGCCTTAGACCATTTGACCACCAAAACAGGCTACTGGGTACTGAAACCTAGCTCAGTAGACAAAGACCTTACAAACCAAACTATTTTTGATACGTATGAGCTAATTGAAGATGGTAGCTAGATTAAATTTAAAAATGACACCTGGACACGAGAATCGAACTAGGGATATATGGCTTAGTACACCAATTCTCTAACACTGAGCTGTCCAGGGGTTGAACCCCTCTTGTGCTCTCGACCACGATTCTAGCTCTGACCTCTCCGTCTAAGTGCGATGCGAGAATAACGCCTTGGACCACAAAACCACATTAACACTTTAAAAAGGGGTATCAAAACTCTTGTTAAGGGTAGAGTAAAACTTAAACTCTAAATAAGGTATATTTTCTTACGAATTCACAGAGTGGGCCTATTGTTTTTAAGAGTCCTGATATCCATCAGTATTAATTAAGTCTCCTAGATAAACTAGGTTTTCTGGAACTTAAAAAACATGTGATATATTATAAACGAATATTTTGAATAAGTTATTTTGCAATGATCATTGACGAAAAAAAGATACCCCATCTAACGTCCGATTATTTAATTTTAAAAAAGACACGATGCATCTATTTTATCTGTAACACACTTTTTATGTTCTTAAAATTGAAAAATGACACCTGGAAAGGGGAATAGAATCCTGGACCTTTGGATTAATACGTCAATGCTCTAACCACTGAGCTATCCAGGAATCATCCCATGCACACGGTATAAATAATAGCTTTTGCTATTTGATTTTTACAATTATTATGATTTAAAAATAGAGATACAGTAAACCATTTAGAGCTTTAAGCTTAAGGTGGGAATGAAGTGGTCTCAAGAATAGTAAGTGTTTTTGCAGTTTTTATAGCAAACACTTTTTTCCGGCAAAATAAATCAAATATGTATCCAGTAGAAAATAGTGTTTAATTTTTTACGCGTATAAATCTCAACATTTCTTAAATATTTGTAATAATTATATTAGAATTTCAAGTGTAACCCTTTAAATGAAAAGAGATAGCGCTAATCAAATTCTAGGACACCCTAAACAAATATTCAAGAAATGTTGAAATTACCATGTGAAGAAAATTAAACTCTTATTATTCTACTGGATAAATATTTAATCTGTAATTACAATGTTGCTATTAAAATTGCAAAGCCACTTCCCTTAACTCACAATTCCCACCAGGTCCCCTTAAATTGGTCAATTTGCTAGTTGTATGTAGTAAGCCATTAAGGAGAAATAAGGTATTTTTTTAATGTTGATATAAAACTACATAATTCATGTTTAAAGTTTGTTCCTTATAATATCATTCACACAATATTTAATTATTTAATTGTATTACTAAAAAAAAATAAGAGTTAAAAGAACTAGTTTTTGCAAATGTTTTGTTAACGCAGTGGTAGTTGTACGGTTGTTGCAGTAATATTTTGGTGGTTCATTGAGAAGCCTGGTTCAGATCAGAGGGAGACGGAGATTCTGTAGCACGTATCCAGTTTGAGGATTGTATCGGAGGTGATTGATGCCTTCTATGTAAACTAGCTTGAGGCAACTAGGACCAATCTACAACTGAAAGTGCCTTAATATACCCAACTGGATACAAGAGTATCAACCTCAGCAACATCCTTAGTAGCCTCTGCACACAAATCTGGGTCCACAGTCTGGAGATAGAATGGGAGAAACATAAGAAAATGCACTAATATCAGGGGATGAATCCTTTCTCTTTCTGATCCACTGTCCGTTTAGTTATCCATGACATCAACCTTGCGCTTTTAATTCAGATTCGAAGACTTTTGTTATGGAAGTTGAAATCACCACTGAATCGTTTGTGACTCAAAGGAGTAGTTGGCTGACTCACTCATATAAATCTTAAAGGCTTCAGCCTCGATTAATTTAATATAATACAGACCCACATCGCCAACCAGGCACGTGACATAAACGTCCAGATCATCTGGTTTGGTTTGCTGACGGCCAAGGCTTGAATCTTGGTTAGAGCTCATTTGTCTAAATAGTTTAATACTCCTCCTCAATGCAAACTCTAGTATATTTTCTTTAAAATTCTACCTTCCTCCTCTCTTCTTCCTGAATGTAATTAAATTAGGATAGCCCAGATGGGAAGACAGGGGAGGGGGGGAACATATCATAAAGACTTTTTTCCCTGTCCAATTCTTACTACTCGTCCGGGCTATCCAAATTTACCACAATTAAAAGGTATGTGTGAGGAAGATAGAATTTAGAATACATGTACTCACATTTACGTGAAGAGAGAGTGAAACACCAAATAAAAACCTCACTATGTTTTGATTGAGATTTGAACCCCAACCTCTCCTTCACCTTCAAACTAGAATATACTATACTGACGCCTTAGTCCACTTGACCACCAATGTGGCTTATACGTTATTATATTTATTTGTTAATACATTGAGTTATTTAACGTGCACGTTTTGAACCAACTGATTACATCAACAAACATGAATTTCTATGAGCGAGAGAGAAAGGACTTACCAGGGTTACTTTACATGCGACAATAAACACGGGATCAACGGCTTTACTTCACCTCCGAAGGAAGTTGTGCTACGGATTTTTATCGCTTAAGGAAGTTTCATTGACCCCGGCTGGGTTTGAACCAACGAACATCGGGTCCTGAGGCGATCACTTTACCCCAAGACCCCCAAGCTTGATTATAAGGTATTATAACATAGTTTTCATATTACTTTGTTCGAGAAAATTTAAAACAAACGTTATCACTTTAATATGAATAAGTAAGTTTCCCTTAAACGCATGTTTCATAGGTGTGTTTAACCTGCACTTTCTAAACATAATGTATCAGCACACGAATTAAAAACTAACCTATTGCGCGTATAGTGTGTTTTCAGGGTGGGCAGATCTTTAAAAAAAACTGCTTCGGTGGCTGCATGGTACAAGGAGTCACTATGGCAATAAACTAGGTTGCCGATAACAGAGAGATCGGGGTTTGAATACTGGTTGAGTGGTTTTCTTAAAAAGGTTTTACACTCTCCCTCCACGCAAATTTGTGTATACTTACTCTAAATTAAACCTTCCTCTCATTTATATCTCACTAGTGTAATTAGTACATATGTGTACAACCTGAAAAATTAGTAAGTCATGGTGCTAAATAAAAAGTCCCTAAAACTGTACATACCTGTGATATGTTATCACTCACCCGGTCCCCATTTGGCCAACAATACTTCAGCCTCTACTCTAAATACCTCATATTTGAATGTATTTCGGTTGATACCTGACCAATGAGTGTTTAGTGAATGAAAATAATAATTCATAGATACAGTTTAAAAGAGCTTTGTTTACCCTGGTAGCTCTCCAAGACACGCCATTGAAACTAACATAACCAAAGCCATCACGTATAATATCACACACCTAGCCCCAAATTCTACGTGTATGTTTCCTAATTGGACAGCAAGACATATCCGGATAAAAATAGTAGATATCAATAATAACCTACACCCGGAATCGAATCAAGCTCCTTCAAAACCCATTGTTGACCACTCTCACCCCTTATCCAAGAAGACGCATTGATTGGGACATTTATTTAGTAGACTCTCTAGTCTGTTTCGAGAATAAAGCCTTGGATCAAGCGGCCATCGAAGCTGGTTGTATCATTTAGCTTGTTTTTTTTTTGTTTTTTCACCTTTTTTCTGTCTGAGTCCTCATTGATTTTTATCAATATTGTCAGTAATTATAGTTAAGCTAGTTTGAAGGCGTTACTACCAACTTTCACCGTTTCGCGTCTAGCTTGTCGCGTGCTTTAGATTCTTAGATAGGTGTTTGATAATTTAGCCTCAAGGATAAAATAATCACCCCCGAATTATAATTTCTTTCTGGAACACTTCTGGTCTTACGAAATAATTACATAGTACTCTGTTGTTCTTTTTCTTTTTCACCCAATTCCTTGGACGTGTAACTTAAATAGGGATACTACTGATCTAGTTTGATCCATATATTTACAATTGCGTTCAAAAATAAGGCTATTAGCGAATAATATAAGGGGTAGGAATTAGTAAAATGTCTTAGTTACACCCCCTTAGGGTGGATAAGACAGTGGTTCCTAATGTGGTGTTAAATGGTGCCATGTTGTCCCCCGAGTCATTTGACTCTTCAACTGGTTCATTTAAAACGATACAAATTGTAACGCTGGCTTAAAGCAACAATCAACAATAATTACACTAAATATTTTTGGCTAAAATAAATAAAATATAGCTTCAATAGATAAGTTTAGTTTAATTTTCTGCACATATTAATCTCAACAGATTTTTAACATGACATGGGCATCACGTAATTTGACAAGGACTTTTCATCTTCATTTAAAACGTTTATGTTGAATTCCCAATATGCACATAAAAGGCATTAAATAACAGTTGAATAAATAATTATTTTCGATCTTGGCTGTATTGGGGTAAAGTGCCCACCCTAGGATCCGATGATCGTGGATTCAAACCCAACCTAGGTCGACGGATTTTTATTGAGCAATAAAAACCCGTAGCTCAAATTCCTTGGAAGAGGAATTAAAGCCGTCGGTCTCATGTCAATTGTGGCATGAAAAAGAACCCTGGAAGTTATGTGAAAATACCTTTACCGCCAAAATTGCTAGGCCCTTTCTCTCTCGCTCGTAGAAATTCTGGTGTGCGGATATAATCAATCGGTTCAGAAACTGCACGTTAAATATTTGAAATAAACGAAAATTTAAAATGAGTGAAACATTTTGGAAAATAAAACTATATGTATCAACTGAACCAATATTTTATTTATTTTGGACAATAATGTTTTTTGCTATAAAGAATGTAAAAATACGGACTTTAACTCAAGCTCCGTACACGCCTACCTTAGGCATTGGGCATGGATAGCGTACAGTTTATTCATCAACTTTGTTTTAGTGTAGGAATGTGAAAAGCCTGCTAATGACTTATGTATGGACTACTATCCATCAAATTGAATTATATAGCAATAATATGGCCATCCATGAGCGTGAATACCATCCTTCTCTTCCAATAATGAGAAATTGGACGATTAAATGTGGTGGCAAAATATATTCCAATTACTTTCGGCGCACCGCTCAAACTTCCTCACATTTACCTAAAACTCGTAAGATATGTGAAACTAAATAATATACAGGGCTGCATCAACATAATGGAACAAAAAATTATCAATTTCCACCAAAGAACCCAAATAAAATAATATACACTGTTATAAAATATAACATATTAAGAAATAAATGGTACTGTGTACTGCACAAACTTTTCTCTTTACTTTAACTCAGATTATACATATAGCTTGTAAGATAAGTGAAAAGAGATAATAATAATATAAATTGCTAAAGAAAATAATGTGACAAAGAGAATACATGAAATAAAAGACACACTTTTAGAAACGTTTTATTTGTTTTGTGCATTTTTAACTCCCCATTTTTCAAAGCTCTAGCTACAAACATAATATAGTTGTCTATAACTTGAAAAATGTTGATCTTATAAACTACTCCTTCAAATAAATATTGGTATATATTTAAGAGTTCTACAACTTTGTAGCGGTAAGCTATTTTGTATCTCAAAGAGGGGTTGGGGTATGATAAAAATTGGGAATGTCCGCTTGTGTAAAGTATCCTCAGTCATTTTTATGAGAAAATGAGATACGTCCATTTGTTTGTAATGTTAGACCTTGCCTGGATAAAAATACTAAACAAAACCAGTATATCTTATTTTGATAAAATAGAATTTTTTCTCTTTTGGGCCATAAGTAAGCTACCCTTAAATTTAGGATTATATATATAATTCCTTAACACCTCTGGGGAACTTGTGAAAACCCTAAACACCAAGTTTTAGCCTGATTGGTAAAATGGTTTTGGCTTTAGGCCAAGATACAGACATAGGGCCAGTTTCATAGTCAAATTTAGTACGCCTCAAGTGCGGCGCTACACTAAGTACAAGACGACACCTACCTAAACTCGAATGGAATGGGCCAGTTTCCTATGCAAGAACGGCCCATTCCATTCTGGTTTAGGTAGGTGTCGTCTTGTACTTAGTGTAGCACCGCACTTGAGGCGTACTAAATTTGACTATGAAACTAGCCCACAGACTGACAAAGAGATAGCATTGCTGAAAACACCCTCTCCAAGGGACGTGAAAAAGAAAAATTAAATTTTCAGAAATGAATTATTAGTAAATCACCCATGGATATATGTTATTAAATAAAATAATCATACATCTAATTTATTGGGTAAAAATACTCTCAAGGTACAAATTTTGAAAAAAATTTGTATAGCCATTTTCAAAGAATTTTGTGACATCTTAAATAAATCGGTAGTGAGTCTGTCTACTGAGCTAAGGGTTCTGGGTTAGATTCCCGGCATGGCCGAAAAATTATCATTGGTGAAATGTGGGCTTACCCTTTCACAGTGATGAAATAACGGCTGGGTGCTGGATGTTGTGTATGTTATAGATTAATGTTAGTTAATAAGTCTTGTGCTGATATAATAATTCAGTTCCGAAAGTGTACTTTAAATACCCCAAATAAAGGAAATAAATAGTACGGCGCACCGCACAGACTTTCTCTCTCTTTCTATAAACTAGTAAGATTTCTGAACGGAATAATGTAAGAAGGCAAGATTGCCGTAAAGATTCATCAAAATTTCTGTTTTAAATCTTATATTTCTATTTTTAAAGAATTAATGTCCTTAATTGTATGTTTGGACCAATAAAAAAGATTAATATTGGGTCCACTTCGTATTAAAATTTCGAATTCCAGTTAAAATTTTAACATTTTATTAGGTGTTGCACATCTTCAAGTCATCGCATTGATATTTAATTATTCATTTATAAATTTTGACCAATATAAAATGTAGATATTGACTATTGAGTCTAAAATGGAGATAGATCATTGCTGTACAAACATTTCTTCTAAGAGGTTTAAGGAAAAGTAACATACTTTTTTAGATACTTACTTATATTTAATTGCTCTATGGCATTGGAGAATTATTGCGTTAAGACTTAAGTAGTATATGTTTACAACTTAAGCTCACCAAATTGTATTAATATATTTGCAAATATCTCAGAAACTGTTGCTTTTATAAAAATATATGTCAAATAAAAGTGTTTTATTTCTATTAGACCTACAATTTTGCAATATCTCAAATAGTTGCAGAGATACGGAAGTTTATGCTTCTGTAAAGTACCCTAAAATTCATTTTTATGGGAAAATGAAAATATCCAGTTTATTTATAATCTTAATCAACGACCAGATACGAATTTTAATCAAAATCGTCGGAGCAGATTTTGAGAAAACCTATTTTTTCTCTTTTCGCCGCTTATAAAACTACTCTTAATTTTAAGTTTTAATAGACAAACAGACATACGGCATTGCAAAGACTATTTTTTAGGGTTCGGGTGGTCATGAGATGTCGACATCCATCAACATTTCTGGTTAGGTTTTTTTACGGTCGCAATACTTCAACTTTAATGTCCAAAAAGTTAAAAAAATATATAATTGCATATAGATTGAAAGTTATTGATTTTATAAAAATATGTTTCGAATAAAATATTTGTACTATAAATATATATATACATATTTGTAATGCTAAGTAATTTCATATCTCAAATAGTTTCGTAGATATTATAAAAAAGGTTAATTTACGCATCAGACCGGATCCCTTAAAGCCATTTTACCGAAGTATTGAGAGTAGCCATTTTGTTTGGAAAATTTAGTATAAATGAAATTTAATCAAAATCGTTAGATCCGATTATGAGAAAATCGACTTTTTCTCTTTTTGCCCCTTAGTAAACTACCCTTAATTTAAGGGGTAGATATCCAATTCCAAAAACCCCTCGGGTTAACCCTATTAAAACCCTAGATATCAAGTTTTAGCTCAATCGGTAAAATAGTTTAGGCTCTGGTTGGAGCTAAAGACAGACAGACAGACGGAAATTCAAAAACCACTTTTTCAGATTCGGGGGGTCATGAAACGTTAAGATTCATCAAAATCTCGAGTTCGGTTTTTTTGACGATCACCATACTTTCTCTACCTGTAAGATAGAGAGAAAGTAAAAATGAAATTCAAAGAATTAAATAAGATTATAAAATGAATACTATCCAAACTATCCTAAAATATATATGTTACTAAAAAAATGTGTCATGAACAAATTTCAAATATCACTTTTGAACTTTAATCATTATATCAATTTCTTTACATTAAATTTTCAAAAATAAGTCATCATAATCATATTATAATAAATGGTTTCAAGCTGGTGGCCAAGTCAATTTAGTAAAATGCCTCCATATTCTTCTATTTGTCCACCATTCTTCCTCCTTTAATCACTTCTATATTCCTCCTCTCCCTTGCACACTTGATGTTATCTGCTCCTCTCATCTATTTCTTGGCTTCTCTTGCGTTATTTTTCTTATAATATTCTTCATTTCCATAATTTTATCTGGTATCTTCTCTTTCTCCATCCTCATTACATGGCCATACCATCTCATTTTCGTTTTCTCTACTATCTCATGTACTTCTCCTATCCCCACTCTTTCCCATATAGCTTCATTCCTTAATATGTTTCTCCTCGTGCTAGCCAACTAGCTCCTCACAAACTTCATTCCCATGGCCTCCACTTTCCTAGTATTTATTACATTCACTGTCCATGTTTCTACTGCATGTGTGACAATGAAACAAAGTACGTCCTGCACAACACTTATTTACACTTCAAGGGTAGTTCTTTTCTCCATAACAAGTACTTTACACACTTATTGACCCACTCATCCTGCTGTTCTCTTCACGTTAGATCATATCAACGTCCATCTTTCAACTCACCCACACCTCCAAGATGTTTTACCTTCTATAATTTTCTCAGCTCTACTCCAACCAACTTTATAGCATCACTAGGACTTATCCTCTTCCTTGTCACTACCATCAATTCACACTTGTTTCTCCTGCAGCTCTTATCATTTCCACAGTTAGTTCTTGCCCATCAGGTGCTTTTCCTTGTTTCATTCTCTTTAATGTTTCCTCCATCTCTTTCCATGTGGAACACCTTAACTCCTCTTCAACTATTTCTTCTTGCTCCTCTGTTTCACTCTCATCGTTTTCCTCTTCCGGGTTAGATATATTTTCAAAATATATCATCCATGGTTTCTTTTATTCCTCTCCTATCTTCAAAGTTCTTCCTTCCTACTCCATCATTCTAACTTATTTTCTTTCTATCTCCTCCTGTTTCTTACTTGTTTATATAACAGCTTCTTACATACTTCCACACCCCGTTTCAGCATCTCTATCCGTGTTTTGCATCCAATCCTTCCTTTTTTCTGGTACCACTCGCTTTGCTCTTTTCTTCATCTCCCTATATACAATCTTTGTTTCCTCATTCCTATTTTTAAAACTCCTTTTGAATGGTTTATAATTCTACTTCACTGCTTCCTTCACCGTGTCCCTCCACCAGGGTGTCATCTTTCCCTTCCTCCTATCACTTTTACTCCCAAATACCTTCTTTGTAGCTCCCACCAAACATTTTTAACGCCTTTCCTATTCCACTTCCACACTTTGCGACTAATCCTCGGGCAATAAGCTTATTGCCTTTCTTAGGCACAGCTCTCCTTATAATACCTCCTTTAATTCAGTGGAAAGAATCAAAATCATAATTTCTCCTCGAAGTATGACCTTATAAAATGTTTGACTAAATTCTTCATAGGATTTCGTTTGTAGCCTCAGCTACAAACAGGGAGATAAACAGAATTGTAAGGTCCTATTTTAGGAATTGAGGGGCACATAAAACGTATATAATAATATTGAGATAAACATGTTTACAATTACGAGAATTTCTCAATATGAGTAAGTAAAAATCAAGGTAAGTTAATAAAATTGAACATATTTATCTTACAAGTATCCAAACTGAAAACTGAAAAATACTAGTATGTATCTATGAATACATAAAAAGAGATCTAATAATATATTAAACTGTCGGATAGGGCTATTTCTAAGTCAACATGTCTATAAATTCTGCCCGCATCGGCGGTAAAATGATCAAACAATTTCGTGCTTTATTGTATTGACATGTGTCGGAGATATCATGGCTTAAGTCGTCTGATATCTTAGCTCAGTTGGTAGTGTATCTCTGGGCTAAATTAAGGGTCCCGGGTTCAATTTCTGGGATGGCCGCAAAATTTATAATTGGTGCAATGTGAGTTTCTCCCTTTGACAGTGATAAATTAACAACCAGGCACTGGATGTAGTGTATGTTCTATACATAATTTAGTTTATAGTCGTGTGCTTATATGATTAGTGTGTTCAGAAAGTGAACATTAAATAAACGGAATAAATAAATGAAAGAATTTGAAGCCCAGTTGGGTTTACTAAGGCTTTTTTTCTTAAATGGTTTAACACTTTCTCTTCATGCACATGTGCATATATTTTCTCTAATCTCATTTTTTTTAAATCTCTACCTCATTAGTGTAAATGTGAGGATAGCCCGAATGGTTAGTAAGACGCGGTGCACTGAAAAAAAAGCTGTAGATTCATTACACTAATAGAGAAAAAAATATATATCAACGTAATTATATAAATGTTATAGCTAACTACTATTCAAGAAATAAAAAAAAGATTAAACGTCGAATGAATAAAACATGTTCTTTTTTGCAATTACTAGTTTCAGAGAAGATTATTTCAAAAGGTATCCTTTGTAAAGAACAAAACCCTAAGTTGCTTTGACATTCACCAGATTTATTTTATTCTTGCATTCATTACTTTAATGTACAGTACATAATAAAAAAAACTTTAATACTTGCAAATACCTTAAGCGGAATAATCAAAAGAGAATGTGTAAGACCTGTTTTGTTTGTCTAGTTTGAGTGTGTTGGACACAGACAAGTCGATACAGCTCATATAGTGTGTTTCTTGCATAGGTGGTCACGTGTTATAAGGCGTCAATCTCATAATAAGCTATATTTTAAGGAGATGGAGAGGTCAATGTTTTCAAAAGGTGTTTTATCCTACATTATCTCTCACTCGTCATCCAAGAAAATTATGGTACACTTTATCTTAATTCTAAATTTATCTTTACCCTATTAATGTAATTAAATGCGTATATCCCGGACGGGTAGTAAGACGGTGTGAAGAGAAATACATATGTCTAAAGGATTGTAGGCCACAATGTAGGTCAAGGGATTTCAGGCCTACTGCCGAGTCCCTGTGAGTATATCGGGTTCAAGCAGCCTTAAATAAGACGTACTATTAGTTTGTTTGTTGGAAGGCATCCGGCCAGTGTCCCGCTGGTTGTAGAGAATCAGGGGAAGGAGCTACCCAGTTAGCGAAGATACAACAACCTGTGCCTTCAGAAGAGAGAGATACAAAGAATGCCGTCACTTTCACTGATACATTATTATTAATTGGTCGCAACAGTCTGACTGGAAGGTATGCAGCTCGGGTAGGGAAAGAGGGGGGCGTACAAATTTCGAGAATCAGAGCATAGATGGAGAGAAACAAGGAGAGTTTGAGGTCTGGAATGAGGGTACGAGAGGACATTTCTGCAACAAACACCAAAGAGCCATTCTTTTAAAAAAACACAGGATGAAACTTAAGGCACGCCATCTCAAACTTATTGGGCAATTTTGAACAAGTGTTTATTGCTCAACTCCTTGGCTAAGTGGTTAAAGGGATCGATTATAAGTGTTTTGGACCCCGATTCGATTCCAATTGGTGCTAAAGAAGATATTTACTACTCTTATACTGGTTCGTTATCGTATTAGCGAACAACTAAATGCTAAATATGGACATTTAATGTTAGACGTACTGTCGTCGGTTATGCTAGTTTGTAAGCTGTGTAATTATATGATAAATGGGTTCAGATGTTGCACGTTAAACGCTTTGATAAAAACATAGGATGGAACTTACCTTAAAGTTTAAAAAAACACTTTTAAACACTCAACAATAAGAGTATGTGAGGCCTAGAAAAGTTGAAGTCGAAAGTCAAATCTCCTTAGCTTTGACTTCACACGCAACAGTCTCCACATATTTGAAACATTTATATGGAATAAATAAGTTCGATAAATTATTGACAGATTTGAAAATATTAAATATTATCGGTTTCAAGATTTACTCATATGCAATGTACTTTGTTTTTTCTATAAGCCTTTATATTTTCCTAGATATACCTAATGGATAGTTTGAAAATTTAAAGTAGCTCTATATGATACTAAAAATATATCATCTACGACTTACGCCTTAACTTTGCTTGGCATTTAAAAAGCTACGTTCGCACTCACTTACTAGAGGATATTTTATTTATAGGTGTACCGTGCTATGAGTCCAGGTTAAATGTCCTTTATGAGAAAGATGCTGTCAATAGCGACAGTCGCAAAATATATTTAATTACCTTCTAGAAACGTTGACTAGGATGTACTTATTCCACAAAATAATCTTAAATATTCTACCAAAGGTGATCCAAATTTATGTGGTGGTTGTACCTTTGTTTTGCTAACTAAGCTAAAGCACAGGACGTGCCGATGAGACTACCGCCAGAGGGCATACGACAAGGCTATGGGGAGGACTGGTTAGACGTTTTATTCCGCTTTTTTTTAGCAGTGCGTCTTACTACCCGTTTATATTATGTGCTTATGTACTAATTACGTTAATGCGTTAGGGACCAGTACACGCATTTGCATGTCGGAGAGGGGAAAGATATTAATAGGAAACCATCCCCAGTACACCCGACCGAGATTCAAACCCCAACCTCCCTGTCATCGAAAGTCTAGTCTATTAAGAGAGTGAGGCCTTACACCATGTGGCCACCGAAGCAGGTATTATTAAACATATTTTCATGAATAAAAGTTTATCGATATTTTTTCTGTGGTAGCTAAACAAAGATGCCTTAGCTTTCTGTCCGTCCCGATAGAAAATATATAATGTGGTAACGTCACTGATCTTCCATAACTAGCAACGCTGAAGTGCCATCTTGTCATATTGCGCATTCGTTTGCAGGAACGAGAGTACAAGTCGAGCTACGCGTTCGTTTGACTAAATTTTTAAACGAAACATCAATTAAAGATATTCTTTCTGTTGGAATATGTATCGTGCACTTCATAAAAAAAAATTGTATCAAATCGACTTATAACTAATTTAATTGAGGACATTATGCCTAAGAGCATCCTAGTGCATGAATATTAACCAATATTTTATTATATTCTCCGCCCCTTACAATCCATCCTTGCCATTTCTACATTTATACTAATGGAGTAGAGATTAAGGAAGTATAATTGAGATGAAATGTAGCCGAATTTACATTGAGTTAGAGCGGGTAGCCATTTAGTGAAAATCATCTCAACACACTAAGCCGTGACTCTAGCCACGACTTCATCATCATATTTAAACCAAACAAGACATATGTGCTCTTGTGTCCACCAGTTCAAGTGATTTATAAATTGTATATAAATACAAATAGTCAGTTATCATCATCGGCACCACATGGAATATAACTAGGGACCCTATTGTGTGAACAGACAACAATCACCACTAAGCCACGGGGATGGAAACTTGCAATAAAAACAATAATGAGAATGACAAAAGGAAAGAACAAATATTGGTTCAAATTAAAATGAAATTGACTGAAGATAAAAATAAATGGTATGATGCAATCGTAGGCCTACAGGTTTTCTCACAAAGTCATTAATAGATTGGTAAGAAATTTTCAAAAATCGATTTTCAGTAAACTACTATTGAAAACCATATTAAAAAAATCTTTTTACTCATATGAAACATTGTTCATACATACATTTTAAACAAAATTGTTATTATATTAATGTTTTAATTTACTTTTTCAAAAAATTTTATCTACTAAATTGCTCATAAATAAATTTTTTCCCTCCGGAAAACAAGCATACAGTGTTTTAATCTTGTAAAAAAAAAGTGAAGTATTTTAACTGCATCGTCTATGCCATTATTTAAATAAATAGTATGCACAGTCATACAAACTTGCTCAAGTAACTTGGAACACAATACAAAAAAAATCTGTAACTATCATTAAGTCAGTTTTCCTTAGAAAAACAAACACATTGACTTCTTAAACACAATAAATTATATAAAATATAAATACAAAAAAAATTCAAACCATTTTTAAAATTTTGATAACAATCAGTTGTATATCAATTACCCTCAGGTTATCTATAATTTTTAAAAAAAGTCTTATTTATCACCAAACAAACTATTCTCATATAAGCATTTGAAATAAATGTTTGGATTAATTTTCGAAAAATTTCAAATTTTCTAAAAGTTAAGAAAGTAAAGTAGTTTATTTTAGAAAAATAAACATATTTTAACATGTATAATGTAAAATATCCCTAAATACAAATCTTAAAAAAAAAACGTTAAAGCTATTTTCAAACAATTTAGAAAAGTTCAAAAAATTATAAGTCAATTAACGATTATTGAATGATATTTTTAATTAAAATAAGTTTATAAAATCGGTTATCTTTTAAAAAAACAGATACCTATGTTGAACCAAATAGTTAAGAGCTATTATTAAAATATTTCAATTCTTTTTAATATATCTTATGTTATATATATTTGTATATATATATGTATATAATACCTAAGAATTAAATTCAAAGCTAGAATTTATCTTTTTTTTTATGTCGTACTTATTGGTCAAAAGATAAATATTGTTCGACCGTTTAAAATAATTAATAGTGTATATTATGTGAGTTAAGCTTTTTAAGTTAAATATGGATTGTCTGTAGAATATTGAATGTAGATTTCAAATATGCGAGTGGTTTCTGGGACAGCTGGAGGAAGATGCGGAAATCTTTTCCACAGTAATGTTCTCAGACGAAGCGCGTTTGCATCGAGGTAATCAAACAAAACATGCTTTAATAGTCCCACAAAACCCTCGACTATTTATGGAGAGCAAGCAACATATACCCTGATTTTGATTGGAAGAACAGTAGAGAGAAAATTCAAACCTATTTCTTTGCGGCCAACACTGATAACATATTAAATTTTATTTGTGTTATTTTATAGGTATTGAAAATATCTATAAAATGTGACAGCTGCAGATAACATGGCTTGATGTATGAATATATTAACATTGTTTTAGTAACTTTAGTAACTAACTTCTACTGTTCTTCCTACAAAAATCATACTATAGTTTGAGCATCATAGTTTGGTGTGGTCTGTAGAAGGACTGAGTCGTCGGACCGTACTTCTTTGACGGAACTGTCAGCAGCGAAACGTACCTGACAACGTTGGGTGATTCGTTAGTGGTCGATTATAACATCATTGATTCCCGGTCGCAGCAGTTCATGCGGGATGGGGCACCCCTCTTTTATGCCATTAAGGTGCGTCATTGGCTGGATGACAATTTCCAGAATGTATTTGTCGCAGGGGATCGATGGAATGGGCTCCTTGATCATCTGACTTAAATTTATTTGATATTGCCCTGTGGAGCAGCCTGAAATCCAAAATGTACTCGGTGAAGATTAGGGACAGGGGCCATATGCGTGAGCGAATTTCTGCAGTGTGTTGCGTCATTTTACCAGAAGTTTGTGTCCCGCGTTCTGCGGAACATGGATACACGCCTACAGTTATGTTTTGACATTGGTGGAGTTTACTTTGAAAATATATAGTAATTTACCTTTGATGTGGAAATTTTAGACCACTCTGTATAATACACTAAATGATCAAGTTTGCACGATTGTGTCGTACCAATATTATTTATATGTCTAATACAAAGATTATTAAGTTATTTATGATCCACACCTAAGCTCTGTCTGTACCGCACGTGCGTACTGATATGAGAGTACTAAGTTCAATTCTCAGTGTGGCTGAAAAATATATTGTTTGTAAAACTTGAGTCTCTCTGTTCACAGTGTTAAATTGACAAATGGATGTACGGATTTATTGACAATGTTGTATTTTCTAGATTTAAAGATAATTTGAAAATTGTGTGGGAATATAAGCACGCGTTTCAGAAACTACACTTAAATTGGCATGGAGCTATAGTAGGAAACTTTTTTTTTTAACTTCCCTTAGTACAACTAGCAATGATTCAAACCCTTACCTTCTCGTCCCTAGATAAATAAAGTAGATGAGCCTGATATTTGGTCCACTTGCCCAGCGATGCAAGTAACGACTTTTTCTTATATGTAGGGCTTGTAAGGGTAATTTAGGGAGATGGATTTATAGAAAAACCATCGTGCTAAATCGCATATAAAAACCCACACAGTCCAGGATTCGAACCTTGATCTTCCCATCCTCAGTAGCTCAGTGTATTTCGAGCTTGATGCCTTAGAAAGTATGGTTGTGAAGGCGGTAGTCAGGCTTGCTATCCGTGCTGGTGTAAGAATGTCTTGATAGGTGACGCAGGTATGTGCGGAGTCCTTGTGACTACTACTTAGCCTCGAATACCGTGGAGAGAGTAGCGTGTCCGAACATCGTAATGGCCTCCGGTTGGAATCTGCTGTTTGATTTACCTGCACGGGGGCCCCACCCACCTCCACAGGTCGGTTTCTTGGATACCTCAAGCAGAATGCTTCGCCCACTCTTGTGTCCGCGTGGTTGACCAGAAGTCTAGAACTCTTTAGATGGTGATTACGAGTATATTGACCATGTGTAGATGAGTTCACCCTTCTGTCCAATGAGTAAATATCTGGCTGTTAAAGGTGGGCGTGTAGTATTAAAAATACTGTACTAGATCACGTTATTTTGTATTTATTATTAATTTAATACATTCCTTTATAAATTATGCGTTGACTGCTTCAATGAAAAAAGATTTAATATTTTATTCCTACGATTGATTTAGTGTGAATTTCTTTGTCGTTAAGTCACGTCACCATTACTCGCAACGATGAGCCCGCTGGCTATGGCATAGACTTCGACTGGTCTAGTTTGCCGATGATGTGGTGGTCGGGCTTTGAATCTCAGCAGGATATACTGAGGGTTTTTTTTTTCCCTGAATAATTTCCCACTCTGTCTCCAAGCAAAGGCGGGTATATTTCCTTTAAATGTCACCTTTCTTACTGCATTATTGTACATATGAAGATATCTCAGATGGATTGTGATACGTGTAGAGAAAGAAAAGTTTTTGTATTATTTAATCTTAGAGCCCAGACAATTAATTACCATCAACGCCTTTAACATAACGTGCAGTGTACAGAGGGAATTGGTCAGTTATGCGCTTATTGAATCCTGTACTTAGAAGTTCCATATAAAGGGCCACATTCATAGTCATACGTATGCACCCCAATTGAGGCTTGATACCAAATACAATACGACACCTACTAAACTCGAGTGGAATGGGCCAGTCTCGCATATTAAACTGGCCTAATATATTCTGGTCTATATAGGTGTCATCTTGTATTTGGTATCGAGCCTGGCTTGGTTTACACTACGTCTGACTATTAATCTGGTCCTAAATTTTAAAATAGCCACTTAAAAACAACAAAAATTAAAAACCTTTTCCAAGTATGTGACTCCTTTCAGTCTGTCAAAATAATAATTTTGCACGTTTAGGCTACAACATTCATGCCCCAGTCGTGTAAAGATTTGATATTACTAAAGTACCGTTACTCGGAGGATGCTCGATCGTACTAATCGTACATCCTTTCTTTGGAGGCTCTTTCCATGTCCCGATGAGATGAGGTGATGGTGATAATGAGTGTGAGAGTGTGGAACCAGTGGAAACACTTAAACCTAGCTTAAACCTAACTAACTTAACCTTGGTGACCATTGAGATAGTTCCTCTTTCAGGGAAAATTATCCATAGTACCAGCCGGGAATCGAACACGAGACCCCTAGGATTGTAGCTAGGTGCACTGACCACCACACCATGGGGCCGTTTACTATGTGACTGATATATTACATATGATAGTTTGTGTTTATGTGTATAAAGTGATTTATAGACAAGCTCTTATTAACGAGTAGTTTAATGTTTAAAAAACAATCACCTCGGAACAATAGCTCTTCAATACTAAAGTCCATAACGCTTGAAGAAGGTTTTTTTAAAGGTAGGGTTGCATCAGCACATGACCTACAAGTTTGTTCCGATGGTCACCTATTGAATCACTGTGACACGATGCAGACATTCCGAAACCCCTTATGGTTATTCTCAAATGATTCAAACCAAAATGAAGACGAAAAGAACTAACATTCCCTTATAAATTATTTAAAAAATACGCTCCATGGCATCAGACCACAATCGAGCCATACTGACCAAGCGACTTTATGGTATTAAAACCCTCTCAATATATATACAAAATGATAAATGTAAAATTAGTTTATCAAAACGTGGATTTACTGCAAATAAGTAAATTTTTCTTTCCTAAAACAAAAAGTGGGTTTAATAGAATAACAATTTAAGTTTAGTGGTCTTATAGCTTTAGAACTGCCATTCTAATTGTAATTAGCAAGTAAGTAGGTGGTGTCCTTAGCCTAGAGCGACAATAACCGACACATCCTAGACAATAGGTAAATTATTATTATCTGAACGATTAAATAACTTACAAATATATACAATATTTTAGACACTATAATAATAAAACAAGGGCCTTCTAGATTAGTAGTCACCGTTTTAAATAATCGTCCAGGAAAAATAATCTTTAAGAATTTACAAAATCGTAGTTTGGAGTGGCCAAATTTGATAAAAATCACTAATTGTTTCTTGCATTTGGAAAAAAAGTGAAGCTATCGTTCAAAAATTACAGGTGCAAAACCTGACACGAAGATTTATTAGCTCTTTTAGCTGTCTTATATAATTCTTACTTTGTCTATCAGATTATAGATACTAGATTTTACTTCAAACATATTATGTAGTCCTTAGGAAATACGTGTATAAAAATAATCAGTACCATATCAAATTTCGTAAGGGCTATCAACCAATAAGCCACTGTCCTGAGAAAAAAAAATCTTCCTATTGCATCTTATTACTCGTCAAGGCTATCCAGAATAGCAGGGTGCAGATAAATAAGGTATAGTTTAAAATAAATGTATCCACAACTGTGTGAATGGGAGAGGTAAATACAATGGTGATAAAACTTGCATCTGGAAAGTATTCGAACCACAAACTCACAATAAAATTCAAACTAGTCAAGATGAGCTTGCATGCTCCCGTATGTGGATAAACACTAGTTATATAAGACACTAATTTAAACTCTTATACAAGATGGATGTACACCTACCATAAGATTTGTATTTAAAACCCCATATGAGTTAAAGCTAAGAAAAATGTAATAGGTATATAGAGACTAATATTTCTACTGGAATGTTTAACGTCCACTGTGTAAACATATTGCATAGAATAAAAACCATCTTAATATTGTATAGAATATATTTAATCGAGTAAATTGAAAAATGACACCTGGACATGGGACTTTGCCTTAAACTATGATTGAAGAATGACCTTGAACATGGGATGAACCCTGGATAGCTCAGGGGTAGATCAATGGCACATTAAGCCAAAGGTCCCTGGTTTTATTCCCGTGTTCAGATACCATTTTTCAATTTATTAGATTATAATCGATATTCGTCTCATGCCCGTAACTATAATCATTCATCCCCCAAGCCTAGCCTTTCCTGTAGGCCTATGATTAATTGTATAGGGTTGCTTTCTTTCCAAATACCTAACGCTAAACATCCAAAACAAATAAAACCCGATTAAGATCATGGAGAGTGGAGGTGGTTACCTAGTGTCGAGTTAAATGCCCTGTATTCATCCCCAGACATTGGTGTGGTAATCAAATCTCTCAGATTACGATGTGCAAGATTTGTACCGCAAATGTAAGAAACTAGAACTGCCTTCAAGGTATTGATCGGAAAACCTAATAGGAATATATCAGTGATAAGACCTAAAGGTAAATGGGGAGGTAAACATTAGGATGTACCTGCAAGAGATAGGGTGTAATGAGGTGGACTGGATGTAACTATTTGATGGTATTGGTAGATGGCGGACTTTTGTAAGCGCGGCAATGAACTTTCGAGTTCCTAATGCCATATAGTAAGTAAGCAAACACCCCAAACCAGCAGCAGGAATCTGTAAACCACAGGTGTGGTCAAAATCTTGATGGATTGAAATGATGGTCATGGAGAGGTTGAGGTTCAAATCTCGAGTGTATGTGCTTGGCGTGATATTTATCACTCTAGTCTTCCCAAGTCGACGAGGGTTAGGTCTCTCTTACACTATCTTCCTCAACCCTACCTCATAGATTAAGGCTATTAATTACCATAAGATTAAATGTGAAAATTAAATAAACCTTTTTAAGGGAATACAAGTATAATTTGTTTGCGATCGTTAGTGTTAAAATATGAAATTAGGATTGTTTAACTACGTATAACACAGAATGCACTGGTAAAATACTGGGTGGGTAACAACCTTAAAATAAACGCCACGCTATCCAGGGAATGATCAAAAAAGCTGCCAGGAGCTCTATTCTTCACCAATTAATGAGCTACTGTTTTTATTTGGGTTCGTATAAAAGTGTGCGTGAAACCGCAATAAAAAGCGCGTGACATTGTGAAGATTAAAGGTGTTAAGGATGTTGTTATTCCATATGGTAGTGAGCGTACATAAAATTAACTATCGAAGACACGAAAATATTTCTGTTTTATTTTATATAGAAACACCAACCTTCCCTCGTCAACAATTACACCCCTGACAATGATCAATGTTACCGGTTCTCAGCCTTTTATGATAGTGTTAATATAATGTTGGTATCATAGGTGTTAATTTATAAATAAAATGTCATTTTTTTTAAAAAAAAATCTGTAAAGCTATATTTATATAAGCATTTGGAGTTGATTAAGAAAATTTTTATGGATATTTCATTTAAAACAAAAACATCTCATTAAAATATCAATCAAATAAAGAGGAAATAGTTCTTATTTATTTAACATGCATATTGACGTAATTCAGACAAAGAACCCTCTGTTTTATTCTTTAATGATGACTTTCCGGAAAATATGTTCTGAAATAATACAATTATTATTCAAGGGTTACTTGTTAAGACTTAGTTGTAGCTTGCAGCTAAATAAATGCTGACAACTGCTGGCTCATATAACATATTTTCATTCAACTACTCAATAGCGAAACTCTGGATAATGTGGATGATTATGAGAAGCTGCTTTCCTCATCAAGATGGAGTCATTTGAGGTCAAACATCTTCTTACCGGCGGTACAACAACATAAATCAATTCTTACGAAGGACTCTATAAAAACCGCCTACATAATAGCAAGGAACTATTTCATTGTTTCACTAACATAATAAATAACCATCTTATTTATAGTGTAGGATAATGGTAAAATATAGGTGTATGGCAGGAAATATCGTTTTATCTATTATAGAACAAAGTTAACAACTCAAGTTTTCTACAATGAAGATAGTATGCTATTATAATGTGTCACTTGGCAAGGGTTTTCTTTTTGGAGTCTAGGTTCCGGCTGCCATTTTGGTTTCACGGGTGTCTTCTATGGCGTTAATGGATAGAAGTGCTCATTGAGCTGTGTGCATGCGCGAATACAGATATTGAAATATGTTTGGCTGTTCTCCACCATCTTAAAAATTACTAAACTATTTTGTTTTATGGACACAAATAAATAATATTAAAGTGGCTTATTATGACCCCAGACTAGCTTTACTCTAACCGTGATCACGCTATTATGGTTTTATAATTGTATTTATTTATGTATTGACTTTACTATATTGAGAGAATTCATTTGTTATCAGCGTACGTTTTTATAGGTGCTCTATCGTTATATGCACGCGCTTTTTCCCGTTTCATTTGGTTTCTTATCATCACTGGCGCAGCCAGGGGGGGGGGGNTTCATTTGGTTTCTTATCATCCCTGGCGCAGCCAGGGGGGGGGGGTGTTCAGGGTTGAGCCCCTCCCTCCTACACCTTGCTCCCCCACTTACCTCTTTCTCGTCCCTAAAACTGTTAAAATCATACACGAGGAACTCTACAAATGAAGACAGACTTAATGGGCTTCATGTACATATATCCAGAGGTGTCAGTTACGGACCCATGTGGAAAAATACCCGATCTGGCCCAGAAGTGGAATTGGACAGATCTGGGAATTCCATATTTGCCCCAGATATGGCGGCTCAAATCTGACTCAGATCTGCCCCAGTTTTGGTTATATCTGGCCCAGATCTGGATATATCTGGCCCATATATGGACAAGTTCTGGCCAGATATGATTTTTTCCCATCGGGAGGATGAAGTTCTCAATGAACTTTCTATGAAGCCAAGCAAAATTAACATAAGACTAAAGTGAATGATTACAAAAGTGACTTTGTGAGTTAAGAGTTAGTGCAAATTGCTTATTTGAATTTTCAGATTTTAGCTCATAAAATAATTCTATAAATCAAATTTTCAATCTACACTTTATTGAAACTTGCATGTTTGTATATTCTAGCAGTATGCATGGATATAAATTTGTTCAAAAAAACTTAATAGTCATAATGATTAAAAAATTATGACCATTTTTATAGATTTTAAATTATTTGGGATATTAGTGTATTTCTTTTGAAGCATTTGCTTTTTGCGATACTTAAATTTTCAAATTTTCCCGTGGGAAAAACCAAGGGACCCCGCTTGGTTGGTCAGTGAAACTAAACCACCCACAAACGAATCCTGGCTGCTTCAGTGCTTATCATGCATCCATGCTTATGCACAAATCTAACGGTGCTTTAAACTACAGACGATTGAGTCAAAATAGTTTTGATAAACTATTTATAATAACTTACATGCTTACTCGTTAGCATTATAAACTCGAAAATGTATTGCCACACTTACAAAAATACACCAGCTGTCACTATATCTAATTTATCTCACTACCCCTTATCTATTTCAAGTCCATTATAAAGATAATATATTATAAGGGTAGTAGATTTATTACTCCTAAAATGCACATAAATATATAGAGCAAACATAAATAGCATGTGCAGTCTTACTTTGAATTTAAATTGTGCCAAAGCCACAAAGAAATATATCAATGGTTGAGTATTGATCAGGGGGTGTAAGTAGGTATTAAATTGTATTGCAGGTTGCAGTAAACATTTGTTACATTGGATGTAGGTTTATTGTGCGGCTTTGTATTAGTGAATATATTTATTATACGTTGATTTTAACCAAATATTTAGTTATATTCATACCTGCATCGGTGGTATCGTGGGCTTATGTGTTAACCTGATCTGGTTAGGTTTTTCGGTGAAGGGTACGTCAGGGTGTTTTGAGTTTGTTTTTTTCCTAAATAGATTTTCACTTTTTCTACATTCAAATGAAAGTATATTTCCTTTCAATTTCACGCTCATCATCCCTGTTTTATTCGTGTAAATATTCAAATAGTAAATTGTTGTGAAAAAATATTATAAACAACATTAACATGGAATTATGATATTACTGCATGTTCTATTTAATAAATCAACAATTGTATTTGAACCTCCTATAAATAAGCATCTTAAATATATTTGTAGTTCTATATAATATAAAAATAAATAGATTTATTTTCAAGGTTTATTTATTACAGATAAATTTATTTTTTAGTATAACCAGGACCAAAATAGCTTTAGTGTCAAGTCAGAAAATATATTCGCCAACGGTATAAATATACCTTGTCCTCATAGAAAACATAATACACAATGTAAGAGGGTGGAAAACCAATGGTATATTTTGAGAACAATGTGACGAGACTCAAACATACATAACCAATCATTATTTACAGACACACACACAAAAAATGCAAACAAATATAATTTATGTAATTTGACAGTAGACCAGGTCAATTACAGCTTTGTGTATCGAGTAGGATGATTTCTCTCCTCTCATGTCTCTCTTTGTGTATTTATCCCTCCTCCCTCCATTCCTCCCTCTTGCTTCTTCTCATTCCTTGCGGGATACCGATATATGTATATATATTTAAACCCGATACGAAAATGTGCTGCAACATTTCGTGGCTCGAGGGTGGACAACCTGATCTGTGATTATCACAAACGTTACGTCATCGTGAATGGAGGGGAAGTGGTTTCCAATTCTCTCTGTGGCGCGCAGTTTCGCTCTCTTTCGATAGTAATAATTTCGTTTGCTCAAACAAATAAAACGTTCATCAACGGATGATTCAACATTTTATAATGGGGTAAGGAGGGAGAGGAGGGGGGGGGCTACTTAACGCTCACTATTCAAACTGAAGGTCATTTTATATTAGCACAAGGACTATAAAAACAACTTAGCCCTAGGACCACAAAACTTAACACCCGCACCGGTAGGTCGCGTGTAAAAGAACTCGGTTTCATCTTGTATGTTTTTCCAGTTGCGAGAAGGTCGGATTTAAAACTATTGCCGGGTATACCAACAAGATGTTCCTTAAATGCGTTCTACCTCTCTCTTCAAGCAAATGCATTTACACTTATTCTAAATTACATCTCCCCTATTCATTTATGCATTCGAGTGAACATAAGGATAATTCAGCTGGGTATTAAGACGTGATGCACACAAACACACATACACAAATTTAACACGCAATCTTTGAACGAGGAACTACAGTATTTGGATAAAATGCTGACTTGTACGCAAATACTAGATTTTTGGAATCTAACCAGGGTTTCCGAGAACCTTTACTACTCGGCTAAAATATAAAGGCCGATTTAGATGTAAAATAATTTATTTGGCATCTATAAATGTTAAAAAGTACATTTTTTAGCACTTCTTTATTACCTGTTTAGGTTTATACGCAAATAATATTACTATATTTATATGTTAAGTCATGTGATCTACCTACAGCCATTACTTTTGATACATAACATAAAAACAATACTAATAATATAGTAAAATGTTGTCAATGTTGACCGCAAAAAATATGTTTGCATTCTCCAAGAGTTTCTTCATACCAGAATCTTACTATACTTACTCATAAAACTGAGGTATACTCAGCTCGTCACATAAATAACCTATTCTGACAGTTTACAGCTACTTTTATTTATTCATTCATCAGGAGGTATGATCTGTAACCATACCTGTTGAA
The DNA here is from genome assembly GCA_902141385.1 of Timema californicum. NCBI lineage: Eukaryota > Metazoa > Arthropoda > Insecta > Phasmatodea > Timematidae > Timema > Timema californicum. Next base: position 243,170 of record CABFOW010000154.1, read on the forward strand.
TGATTCTGTCAATTTAGACAGTTATAAGATAACATGTTATAACACTTTCTAAAAATATGTAGCTCTGAGCATATGTACTAATTATTAATGAAGGAACTGATTTCAAGTAGTTTACTACACACTGCTCTATAACAACCAGTCAGTAAACATTTCATGTGATGCATAGCAATACAAATAAATGTTATACAAAATATTTAATATATTATACATAACTTATTTATTTTTACTTAGCACCACGTCTTACTACTTGTTCGGGTTATACGCTTAAGTACTAATTACGTTAATGGATTAAGAATTGGGAAGGTTGAATTTAGAGGAAGTGAACCAACATTTTCGTGGAGGCGGAGTGGGAAACCATATAGTAAAAACCGCCCCAATTCACCAGAGCGAGATTCAAACCTCAATTTCCCCGTCTTCAGCAGTCTAGCTCAACACTAAACCAGCGCATTAGCTAACTATCCACCAAGACGGGTTATACATAACTAAGCGTTGCTTATAAAATGTCATATCTTATTATACTCCCTTTGCATGTTTTGACTGTAAGCCACTTTTATATCAGTTATTTAAAAAAAATGTATAGCATTTCTTTGTTATTATACGTTATATAAAATGTTCATTAACAGTTTGTTATAGTTCAGTGAGTAACAAACTTCTTTAAATCATTTCTTTCATTAATAAGTTATAAGATAAATACGTTGAAAATTTGTCAGTATAAAATCAAGTGTTTAGCTACATTTATCCGGCTCTTATGTGTAAAAACCCAAAAGCCTAAACAGTATCCAAATATTTTGAAAATAGTTTACAGGATGTTTGGAAACTCATAGCCCAAACTGCACATATAGCTTGTTTGAACCAAAAGTAATACAAAATCCCTGTACACTTACATCCGGAAAACTATGCTAATACCATAAAATTGTGTTCAAAGTTTCGGCGTACAGCGCCGGAAGATCAGAGCTGTTCAAGCATGCGTACATAACAGGCTGCATAGGAGTTAGGCGAGTGGCACTGCGCATGTAATAATGTCAGCCACTTTCTGTGATGTAGGACCGTTAACGATAACCCTCAGAATGTATTCATATTTCTAAATGAACTGATGTGTTGTTTACTATTAATTGAGGTATGTTCTGCTGCCGTGCTCCAAGATGTCGAGGCGTGTAGTGCCACGAGCCTAGCTCCTATGCAATCTGTTGTACATGCATGCTTGAACAGCTTTGCTCTCCCGGTGATGTACACCGAAACTTTGAAAACAATTTAATGGTATTAACATAGTTTTCCGGATGTTGGTGTATGGGAATTTTGTATTACTTTTGGTTCAAACAAACTACATGTGCAGTTTGGGATATGAATTTCCAAAAACTTGTATAATTTTTTACAGTTACAAACTAAAAAAAATGAGACTTTTTTATTGTGAGCCCTATCAAGCTCGCTATACATGTAGTACTTTTTTTATAAAATTTAATAACGTTACTATTTTATATTCTGAACTAAATTTTCTTTTGTTATCACAATAATCATATAAAGAGTTCACAAAAAATATATTTGGTTTAATTTGAGCGAGAATTTTGTACATCCATTACTGTCTCCAGCCTGTGGTCTAGATCAGTTTTTTTTTATTCAAGCCATTTATTTACCAATACTGACTTGCTAGGCCTGTCGTAGCTTCAAATGCCCTATAATCTAACTTAATACTAGGACAGCCACAACATACAGTCTTCGGCCGTTAACTCATCACTGTGAAAGGGTAAACCCATATTTCACCAATTTAAAAAAAATGTCGGCCATGAAAGGAATTGAAGCCGGGGCACTTTTCTCAGTAGACAAACACGCTACCGACTGAACTAAGGTGTTGGATTTATTTGCGCATGAATATATTACATATAACCGACCGTTATTGTTTTAAAACAGTTTGTTAGAATGTATAAAATATTATTCGTCCTAGAAAAAAAAAATCTTAAAGTCTATCTGTTTTTAAATATCATTGGGTAATCTTAATTATCTTATTTTCGATATGTATGTAGTATTAGTTTCTGTTGATAATCACTATGGCGATTGTTTTAACACAGCATTTAAATACTCTTAATTTCCAGCAGTGCACTACATTGCTATGAAAGCTAAAAATTAAATCTACCATTGGAACCCCCCTTACCAGCTAACAACGCGTTAAATTGGTTTAGTAAATCAAGTAATACAATTCGCAATCATTATCACATGTCGTTAGTTCTATTTCATAGTCCATGTCTTCGGACGTTTTTGTAAAACTTGATCATCCTCTTTTGTTGTGTTGCTTCCCCACCCCCTTGACTCGACCTTTTCCTCGCCGTAGGAACGTGGCATAATCATACTATTAATCAAACATACAGTGTGTTCATACATAATGAACGCCGAAAAACCAAAGAGAAAATGGTCTCCCATTGTGTTCCGAACGACTTGGTACATCGGTGAAAGAAACAGCGGTGGTTTTGTAGCAGAGAGTTTGCTCCATAGATGAACGATAATAAGAGACGCTACCTAAAGTTCTTTTGCCATCAAATTAACCACGATTTAAACAAAATGTAATAAAATACTTTCTTTCTTTTTTCGGACCTTAGCCGCGTTGAAGAAATTCTTTACAAAGTTTCATCACTGCAACGACCATCATCTGTGGAAATGTTTTACCCAAAACAGGCGTCATGAAAGCCAAAGAAAAACTAAATAATATAAGTATATCCACGGGTTGATTCACGTAAGTAAAAAAAAAAAAAATTTGCCTAAGACAAATACTTAAGAATAGAAGTGACGTTATCCAATGCGCAGATTCATAATAGCTTTCTTTGTACGAGGTAGCCATATGTTGGAGGTTTTTGTGGTGCGTCGCGTTGTGTCTTATTATACGTCTGGGTTATAAGCATTTGGTTGCACTAATCGCAGTAATTAGTAAGGTAGAACTTAGATTAAATGTGGGGAAGGAAGAACAAGCCTCCCACAGTACATCTGGACGGGATTCAAACCCCAACCCCTCCATCACCAGCAAACCAGAATAGATTAGATTAGCATTTATTCCACGTGACTACCGGTGTTAGTGAATGAAATGTGTTATAAAAACTACTATAAGACATTACGAATGTGTGGGTGGAGAGTTATATCACCTCTTAACGGTACCTAACTGGGTCTTGGTGCATTGTGTATCGCAATGAGAGCCTAAAACTGCTATTTCATGGCTAGCCAAGGTCTTGCGATTCAAAAACCCAGTTTCTCTACAGTCATATCTGAACAATAGGTCCCCCTTACCACTCGTGTAAGAGCAAGGTTACGATACGTTTTGTTACCGACTCATTTACACCAATTACACTTCGGCAAATATCGATTATTAACTGTCACTTCCCTCTGAGAGGTTGTTGACGAGACAAACACGACGAAAACAAGAAGGCAACAGCGGCTTAAGTCCGTAATATAACTTTTCACTTGTGACTAAGTGGCCAGGTAGGCCACACACAAATCCAGGGGCTCTGTCATACCCCTCACCCCTTTCCGGTGAGATTCTATAGGGTTGGTAGTTAATATGCCAGTACTTCATACTTGAATATCATCACCTAATTTTTGTAAAATAAATTTGAGAAATCACATTAACCATTTGCAACCACTAATTGTCAGAATTATAAATTTTTCATATTAGAAGTACTCACTGATTACTATACCATTGTTTAGATTACTTGGGTTCCTAAATATGATACAGCTAATCAAATATAAAGGTTTTAATATTTAGCTATGATATTAAACATGGTATAAAAACTGTCACTTACTTAGCTTATAATATGTTAATCAAAGATTACCGGGAGAAATATGAGCCATAAAAGATAAATTGTGCTAAATATTGCTTATTATTAAATCTTTCTCTTTCTCTCTCTCTCTCTCTATATATATATATATATATATAATCTCTTTCTCTCTCTCTCTCTCTCTCTATATATATATATATATATATAAATTTAAAATACTCTCATTTTGACCAAAAAAGGGACGTAGATAATTTATATATGTATATATAGTATGTATTTTGCATATTACATATACATATATATAAAGCAAAATACTCTCATTTTGGCCAAAAAGTGGAGACAGTTAATTTTTCTTCCACACATTAAAATTTGTATCAGCCCCGTGGCCTTTTCTTAATTTTTATTTCGGCAGCCACTGATAATTATCTATATCTCTCCATACATATTTTGACAATTATTTATACCTCTGCACCGCAAAAATAAGATAACAGACTTCTTCGTGGTTCTAAACACCATCGGCAGTTTGGAGCAAGTTACCATTATCGTGCTAGATCTTAACAAGTGACAAGGTTGTCATTATAAGCCGAGTGGGTTATCTAACCTTTGTGAAACAATCGTGTCTTGTTATCTGACCGGGGGTGGTTGCAGCTTATTGGACATCGCTTATAAGAATTGGCCGACTAACGAATCGATGTGCTTGCCCATAGAGAAAGTGGGCCTTCCTGGTGATAAAGAGGAATTACAAAGACTCCATTATGAACTGGTCATTTATTAACGCAATAAAACAAAAGCTATCTCGACTTTCCAGTCACTAATACCCTTTCGCAAGATGTCACACTTTGATAACTGATAAAGTTTAACGACTTAAATATATTAAACATTCAAGTCTTTGGTCGAATAATGGGAGATTTTGGAAAGTAAACTTTGAATACGAGTATTACGAACACATCGTTGGACACGCGTCAATCTCTCCTAGTTTGGATTGCTGGTGACGATGAGGTCGTCTGTAATGAGAGTGGCTTTCCCTAAATAGTTTCTCACTTTCCCTATGTGCAAACACTTGGACATTTCATTTAAATTCTACCTTTCACATTCCTACTTCATTAGCGTAATTAAGATGCGTACACGGGTAGTAGGAAGCGACGGGAAGGGGGGATATAAATGATTGTTTTTAAGGACTTAAATAAAAGTATTAGCAGTATTATGGAAGGATCTAGAAAGTAAACTCTAAATATCACTAAAAAAAATTGTGATTTACTTATTGATTAGACTATGGCGTCAGGGACACATTAAGGTGGAATCAAAGCTACCTAAAATTATTATTATTATTATTATTATTATTAGCACCACGTCTTACTACCTGTTCGGGTTATACGCACTTACGCTAATGTGTAATGGTAGGGTGATTGTGAGATGAAATGGAGGACCTACAGTTTAACATGGAATCCGAACCACAGTAGAGGGATTGCATTCCCCACATTCACAAGTTGTGATTAATACACGTATTTTCAGAGGTGAAGGAAGGGTTTGGCAATCAGATAAATCTGGGCTGGGACCAAGGATTGAACCCCGGATCCCCAGCACAGAAGTCCTAAGCCTTACCCCTAGACCACCAGGTCACCTATCTTAACTAGATATCTTCAATTTAAGCTGTTTAAAATACTCACTATCATTTCCCAAACAAAACAGATGGCAAAAAGCTACCGTAGCTTGGTTTTATCTAATTTTTTTAAATGTATAAAAGTCGCTCTACGAATGTTTGGATATAAGAAGCCATTTCAGTATTTCATGAATAAGATATATTATGTCTAAATTAAATAAGAGGAAGTGAATAGTACAAAATGTAATAGTGTCTCCTATAAATATTATTAAAAACATAAAAAAGAATTACAATAAAAATTAAATACATTGTATAGAGTTTTTTCCGAAAATGGTTTATCTTTATAATAAGATATGTTATTATTTCATAAACATGATATGAATCTTAATGTAGATTTATAAACATTATTATAATAAAATGAAAAGTTTGTATGTATGTCATGATTTTGGCGATATATCTATTGCAAGCAGAGGGCTGAAATTTGAATATTATTAGCTCCTGTGCACAAAGATGTGCACATCGAATACTGGATTTTGAAATTTTGATTAGATATTTTTAATGAATTAAAAGCCAAAAAATGCAAAAAAAATATAAATAATGCTACGAGAAAGCTTTACTACTACATTTCATACAATTTGTGATATAGTTTGGTGGGCATGGAAATTTGGTTGCCATGGAAAGTAAACAAGAAGAGCTTGATATCTTACAGAAACTTCTTCTCATGTTGCCATTATAATTGTTAAATCATGTGATTTATTTCTAATAAATAACTTTTATGTAACCCTTTTACACCATTTTAAACTTTTTACTCGAAAATATTTCTCCAGGGCTAAGCCGGTTAGTTAATGTAAAAGGGGATAAAAAGGGAAAAAAGGCCAAAAATGGTAAAAATAGTAAATTCAAACTAATCAAAAATGGCAATTAGACCAAAAGGTCAAAAATTGCAAAAATATTCTAAAATTACCAAAATGTCAAAAAGGGTCAAAAAGTTGCAATAATCAAGCAAAAATGATAAACAGGGCAAAAATGGTAAAATGAGTAAAACGGTAAAAATAACATAGGCCTAATCAAATAAAAAGAGTATAAAGGTCAAAAGGGATAAACTAAATAAAAAAGTTAAAGATATTAAAAACTATAAAAGGGCAAAAATGGGTTAAAAGGGTAAAAGATAATGTGCTATAAAGGGTAATTAGGGGGAAAAGGGTAAATAGGGCAAGTAAAAAGAGTCTTTAAGGTTATTACTTTAAAGTAAAAAGGGTAAATTAGTTTAAAAGTTGTAAAAGGTGCAAAAAAGGTAAAATGGTTAAAAACGGTAAACGATGTAAAAATCTTAAAAAGTGTAAATGTGTTAAAAAAAACTTAAATACTTTAGGTTTGATTTAATTACAACCCTTATCAACCAATTAAGCTATGACATTCTTCTTTCTATTTTATTAGCACCAACAGACAAGATCCCAAAGTATTGTGTGTAGAGAGGTTATAATTTATATCTTGATCTTAAAAAGAAATATCAGCTTCTAAAATATGTTCAGATTATATCTATATTTTGTCATTGTGTATTATTAAACCTACTTTTGCGTTTTGTATCACAATGTAAACAGATAAAGGATTAATATTTAAACAATATTTAAGATTTGGGTACAATTCCCTGTGTTTATTTTACATATCCTACTAGAAATAACAAAGCTACTATATACATTCCCCGTGTGAAGAACAGATGCACCAGTTAGAAATTTAATAAACAAATTGATGACCACCACTACATCACTTCTAGTGTGATAATGCTAATAACGCTTTCAATTAATACCCCCCAACACACACCCTCCACCTAAACATCACTAAGCGTGTGCAATGGAAGAATATGAATGGTCGAATGAATGTAGACGTAGTTGTCCCTTTTGAACATGTAACTGTATGTACTCTGCCATTTATTCAAGAGTAAATAAGTTGTTATTTTTAGCACCACGTCCTACTACTCGTTCGGTTTATACGAATAAATTAGTTAATATATGTGGAAAAGAAGTAAATCATAATTTTAAATAATGTTAAATAAAAAACTAATATATATTTAGCACCGCGCCTTACTACCCGTTCGGGTGTATAAAAAACTAAATGTTCTGTAAAATATGATTGTTTGCCTTAGCAAGTTTAATTAACTGGAATTTTATTTATTTATTTAGAACCACGTATTACTACCCATTTGGGTTATATGCTTAAGTACTAATTTAGGATATGTGTTAGGAATTGGGAAGGTTGAGTATAGAGGGAGTGAATCCGCATTTGCGTGTAGGGAGAGTGGCCAACCATTGAAGAAAACCACCCCCAGTTCCCCCGACCGAGATTCGAACCTCAATCTCCCCATCCTCGGAAGTCTAGCTCAACACTAAACTAGTACGTTAGATAGCTACGCCACCGAGGTGGATAACTGGAATTAAATGCAATCTTCTGGTTCGCTGGCCACATGGTCTAACGCGATACTCTCGCAGTGGACTGGACCACCGATGACGGAGAGATTGAGATTTGAACCTCGGCCGGGTGCATTGAGGGTGGTTTTTCCAAAATTGTTATCCACGCAAATGTGGGTACACTTCTTATAGATATAACCCTAATAATTTCTAAAACTATTAGTGTAATTAGCACATAAGCGTCGTACCCGAACGGATAGTAACACGCAGTACTAAAACAAATGTAATCGCCGTTTAACATCTTGTAAAGTTATCTGATTTAATTATTACTATTCTCTCGTGTGGAATAAGTTGAGGCCCTATTTACTAAGCTATTCATTATTTCATTCATGACTGCCGGTGGTTTAATGGGTTTAATTATTTTAATTAAGTTCAAAACTGTTGAATGCATCCTAAGGTGTAGGTGTGAAAAGTTAACGACGTTGATTACTTGGTTAAGTCGAGACTATTTTGCGAAGATAGTTGCATCTTAATTAGACGCACTAAATCACTGAAATCACTATCACACTATAGACTACAATGTACGAAATATAAATAGAAGGAGTAAAACAAACAGATCACTCTGCTAGGTATCTTGTTTACCTATTGACAACACCTCCCCTCTTCCGCTGAAATGCATAAACACTCACTCTACTGTATGCATAGGGACAATATTTAACTGCGTTTTAAAATAAACTTAATCTTGTTTCCTATTCTAGATAGACATATTATGCTTATAAGGACAAATTTAATCTACACCTTGGCAGGATTGAACATTTTCACGAATAAACCAAATAGTTTCAGCTGTAGACAATTTTTTATCCTACCCGTCCGGGCTATACACATATTATATAGTACTCTTTACTCTAATGTGTTAGGGATAGGGATGGTTGAATTTTGGAGGAAGTGTACCAATATTTTTGAGGAGGGTTTAATGTTGAAGGAAATGTATCCGCATTTGAGTGAAGGCAGAGTGGAAACCTATTTATAAAAAAAATATCTTCATTACACACGACCGGTAATCAAACTTCGATCACCCTGTTTTTCATCTCAATGTCATATCTATAATACTTGCCTAATAAATTCTAAATACATAAACACGGACAACTTTGTATAGGAGGCCCTAAGATTTCCACTAAGTAACCGTTAGGCAACGTTGTAAAATTCTACAAGATTGTCTGTAATCTAGAGGACTATTGACTCAGGAGAACAGGTGTTCAATCTTCTATGGGATGTATCGAGTAGAAGAGTTATTTCTCATATTGTGGTTTTTAATTATTTTCCCAGGCTCTCTGATATAATCTGCTAAACAAATTCTCCCGTCTACCAAATTATGTTATAAAGGTTACTGAATATTCATACTGACACTAGAACGTTTTGGGGGCATATGCCCCATTCCAATTTGAATTTGATTAAAATGTGAATTTAATCGGGATGGATTTTGATACCTATTTTGAAATTCTGGCGTGAATATTCTCAACAAGAAAATGCTTATATAGCAAGAAAACTAACCCAAAGTAAGATAGCAACACAAAATAGTAACTAAAATAAACCATTTGAGTTTGGGTTCATCCTACTATCAAATTATTAAATATCTAGGAGCTAAGACTGGGTGTGTAGTGTTAGGAGCACTGTCTTTTATGAAATTGGTTTTAAGGTATTTACTGCTATTATCTACAGTATGTATTTATAATGTGAATATTATTTGGTTTAATCGACACGCTTCTTTCTTCTTGTCCAGAAGATTCGCATTTAATTACCCTGAGAAGAGGAAGAGTTTATAGAAAATGTTTGTACATTTGAGTGGAAGGAGAGTGGAAGATCATTTAAGGGGGAAACTACCTTCCATTTACCGGGTAACCAAACTGTATTAGCTTAGTCTGCATACACACCAATAACGTTATAGTTAACGCAAATACTTTAATAAAATTCCCATCCTCTCTTTACGTTAACGAGGGTGTATTTCTTCAAAACTAGCTCACTCCCCAGACTATGGATTCATTAGTGAGTAAATCCTGGTTGTGAACGTACTACTTTTTTTAAAAATCTGATGAATCTAATTTCGTTTAATTAATACACATTCCACTGCCTACAACAAGATATCCGCAACGTGTGCTAACTAGTATAGGTAAGCAAGATGAAGAGGGGGAATTCTTAAGGAGATCCTTCAGCAAAAATTCTTAAGAGAATATATCAAAGATGTGCTGGACTGAGACACAGGTGCATCTGGTAAGTAACCGTTCCTCAGGCCTTGACCGTTAGTGTGAGAGGTGAGCAAACATTAACACCGACCTCGACAAATTAGGAATCTGAAGAGCCTCATTCTCAATACCAACGTACAACTACACTCAAGCAGATAAATGTGTCGGCTGTTTTACACACTGCATCCGCCGTTTCATGGGGTGTCAAATAAAAACTTAACATCTGCATTCATCTTACAAACGTAATGACAGTGGTAAACGTGAACATTACACAGTTCTAGGAAATCTTTGTGAGGTGGATTACAGGCGGCCACGGTGGATGGGTAGTCTGTTCAATGCAGACATCGATACCTCTCATTCGACACATTTAAAGCTGCACAAAATCTAAAATAGCCACGAAGATAAATTTGGATTATCCTACACTAATGGGGCAGCTACAAAAGTTTCAATTTAGTCATGTATGTGTTATCTATTTATGGAGACGTCGGTGCTCAAATCCCGGCCAGGTCCAATAAGATTTTTTTCCTTAAATGGTTTACCACACTTTTTTTATGTGGTTTTGGGGTTAGAGCTCTTATAAAATTTTAGCGTACTCACCCCTAACCATGACTTTGTTTTAGCCTCCCAATCTGCCATTTGAATCATTGTAAATATTTTTAAACACCCTATATTCAAAGTTTTGCGAAATAATCAATGACTGTACTCACAAGTTTTATCTTTTGCATCTTTTTAAAGATAAATTAACTCGTAGTAGAACCAGTTTGTATGCTATATAGACCTATACCCTATATAGACAGGTTCTTCAATGATCAAATAGAAAAAGATGTATTTGAGGTACTTAGTACAGTGTCAATAGTATTCAACGTTCTTATAATAAACCGATCTAATAGTCTTTCCCTCCGCCTTAACTTCACCAGATAAATAAATGCTATTATTATTATTAATAATAATAATAATAATAATAATAATAATAATAATAAACCTTGTCTGTAAGGTGTGTTGCATACTCGCATACTTCTCAGGCGAAGCAATCTATATGATTGGCGTTTCAATCTAGTTGCAGACTACTTTCACGTACACGATTTATCTTAACTGCTTCTTTATATTAGAATATTTTATAGTAGTTAAAGCTGGTAAAGTCCCAAAAAATATTTACTAAGCCCATAGTGATATATTTTGGACATCCATTAATTTTATGTGTAGAGTTATTTATCTATTAAGTTAAAAAACATATTTATCACAGTAGTATTTGTTTATCTCTATATTTTTAAATAAAAGTCCACTCCCTATCCTGCCTATTCATATTTAACTATACTAATAGTTCAGAAATGGGTAAGGTAATATTTAGAGGAAATGTACCCTTATCTGCGAAAATAAGAGTGAGAACTCATTCAGAGAATAAAACCTAAGCCCTCCCAGCCAAAAGTTGATCCCTGGTATACCCATCGTCAATAAAGTAAACATAATGTGTTTGACGGTTAGTCCGTGTGCCTATAAGTTTGAATGGTAATAATGTTATCAAACTTATACCAGTTAGAGGGGCTTAAATTTTAACCAGCTCTCTTAATGATATTTATTTTTTCACCTTGAGTAGATTTTTCCCTCATTTTTTCATAGCTTAGCTGAGCAAGGCTAGGAATTTTAATTATGTAATAACGATATTTTAGTAGAATACATATAAATAAACATCAAAATATAATTTTTAAAGCGATTTCACTTATAATAAATCAGAATTTCTTAGTCTAAAATTGTATTTGCACCATATACAAATATCAGAGATAGTTGAATAACTGTTGACTAAAATTGAATTTCATACGTTTGTATTTGAAGGTCAATACTCTTACCACTGAGCTATACAGCTTTTCACTGTGACTAGGCCTCCTGCATTTAGCTTAGGTTACTTCTCTGTGGCCTAGGTTCATTCTCACTCAATATTTAAGAAGAGTCTATCTGGAAGTATGAAGGCGTTTTACAAGTAAAAGCCATCTGCAATAATTTCCATAAATACTATCTTATGGACTGGACGCAGGTCAAACTTGTAAAACTTGGTGGTTAGAAGTTTGTCTCGCTAGTTCATTATCCGTGTCTTGGTATAATTTTCTAGCTCCATTGAGATAATGATTCAAGATAAACTATCCGTTTTACTAAAACCTACTTTTAAAAACCCTACATAATATATTCTTTTTGGAATTTAATTTATCATTTCTGACCACAGTTCCTAAGCAGCCCTTGACTTTATAAACAAACTTAAGCTACTTAACTTAAGATACCAAACTTAATAAACTTATATAGGTTTGTGCTTTCTAGTACCAGTATACTAAATTCAAACAGATTTTTCCATGCTAACACGCAATATTCAGACCATAGCTGATTGATTAAACCTTTTTAAACCATAAAAAGAAATAGGACAACCCTATCTGTCAATTGGATACGTTTTTATTATTGCTGCGAGTCAAATATGAGTGTGTTAGATTTGTTGGCAGATACACTACAAACAGAACTTAAGTTGTGGGTCACTCATTAATAAACAAACAACCTAAGCTAACTAAATCTGGGACCTTGGAGAGCTCGAAAGTTAGGGACCACCCGAACTTAAGCCCACCATTCAACCCTACCCTGAGATGGGTGTATTACAGTTGGGCCACGAGTTCCTTCTTGAAAATTGTAAACGAGTTATACTGGTATACTACCCGCCTCGGTAGCGTAGTTGGCTAACGCGCTTGTCGTGTTGAGCTCGACTGCTGAGGACGGAGAAATCTAGGTTCGAATCTCGGTCGGGTGAACTCGGGGTGGTTTTTCCTAAATGGTTTTCCACTCTCCCTCCACGCAAATGCGGGTTCACTTCCTCTAATTCAACCTTCCCAATTCCTAATCCATTAGAGTAATTAGTACTTAAAGCGTACAACCCGAACGGGTAGTAAGACGCGGTGCTAAATAATAATAATAATAACATACTGGTATACTAACTCGACCCCAGCTTTTGTGGCGCATCATTTATAATGGTTGTAAATGTTTTCTCAAGCTAAGCAAAAAACAGCAAGTTATGGATAATAAGACACAACAAAATGCCAAGATAATCTAACCTAGCCTAACCTAAACAAGCCTAACCTAATATAAGGCAAATAGATTGGAAGGTAACCCTCCTGGTTAGTGATTATGGCCCAACTAAGCTAAACCATGGTTCAACTATTATGTGCCGCCTGAGACACCTCCAAACTATCCAACCTCCTTAAAATATATTTTCACACTATTCTTCCATTGAAGTCTTGGCCTACCAAGGTGTCTTGTTTGTTCAAATTTCCCAACTAAAATTATGTGTACCCACCTGTCATCACCCATATACCACTATACGACCACCCCATCTCAACCTGTACACCTTGATTGATTGGGGATGCATACAAGTCACAAGGTTCTTCATTGTGTAACTTTCCCCATTCTTCCTGTTTATTTATTCCTCTTAGTCCAAAATATATAACTCAACACTATATTTAAAAAAAAATCAATTAATTATTTTAGTACTTAA